>JACXGK010005421.1:0-33548 GCA_016801125.1 Novumbra hubbsi | reverse complement strand
TCAGACACCAGCACACAAGTATCCCACTGGAGGTCATTTTGTAGGGCTCTGGCTGTGCACAAAGGCCGGGATGTAAGCACGGGTTCCATTTGAGGATGCGGGGCTATCGTGCCACCCTCATTGAATCGGTTTCTTACAGTTTTGTCAGACACCAGCACACAAGTATCCCACTGGAGGTCATTTTGTAGGGCTCTGGCTGGGCACAAAGGCCGGGATGTAAGCACGGGTTCCATTTGAGGATGCGGGGCTATCGTGCCACCCTCATTGAATCGGTTTCTTACAGTTTTGTCAGACACCAGCACACAAGTATCCCACTGGAGGTCATTTTGTAGGGCTCTGGCTGGGCACAAAGGAGCAGATGCTGGTCCTGCTGCTGGGTTGATGCTTTTCCAGCGTCATGTACAGCTATCCTTGTGTCACGGCCTATCTCCTTGTTTCTCCTCCATGCTCTTGAGACTTTACTGGAAGACACAGCAAACCTTCTTGCAAAGGCACGTATGGCTGTGCCATCCAGGGGAAGCTGGACTGCCTGTGCAACTTGAATGGGCTGCAGGTACCACCTGCTACCAGTAATGACAAGGATACTAACAGAATGCAAAACTTGAGAATAATCAGTCAAGAAGAATAAAGATAAAACGATTGTCTGTGGCCATCTCCTGCAATACCATTTCCTTTCATTTGCACCAAACCAGGAGCCATTGGTGCACAATTGTCAATACTTCCTAACTGCCTAAAGTTTAATTGACTGTGCTATACTGTGATGATTATGGGTTCCCTTAATCTTTTTGAAAATCAGCAAGGGATCAAATACTTTTTTCCTCCACTGTACGTATGGGGATGTAAATTCATCCTAATTGCCGACTACAATGCTGCTTCACATCACACAACCCTTGAAAGCAGGTATGAAGATTCAAAGGTGGTTTTCCCAATGCATGTTTTTGTTTTTGTAGTATATTTACTACATTTACTATGAACATAGTAAACACTAATATATAATTTAAATGTCTCCGCAGACGGCATTTTGGCAAAAGCCAAGTTTCATATGGTGTGACTGAGACGACCTGCTTAAATTTGTCTAATTTTCCATCTGCTTGACAATAAAATAACTATTTTACATATTTAGAATGTTTTTTTTTTTTAAATGTTAATGTTCACAGTAAAAAAAAAAAAGACTCCTAGCTTTAATTTGACACAAGATTTGATGAATTAATTATATAAATGCTCATGGGACCTTTACATGGAAATGGTCTTAACACTGAAGTTAACCTAACAAAATGTTTATCAGACACAATCCAACAGGCACGTTCAACACACACACACAGACACATTTAATTTTCTTACGCTTTCTCTCAGTGCATATTTGTACGAGATTTAGGCCTGCAATTTAAATTTGCAATAAATATGCTTTTCCCAATGTATATCCTCTTTTAGGCAACATTAAAGAAAACATAATCTGGAGACACATCTTGATGAAGAGCAGGCAATGCATTGCTCCACATAATTACAAAGGACCCATCGATAATAATTCTAATAGAGTTCTAACTGGGTACTTACATTAGAGAAGGGACCTGTTCAATATATTGACTTTCATAAAATATATGCGTCGGGCTACATTAAAATCAATAGAGCCATTTAAAGTGCATTATCATTAACAGGCGTTTGTGTGTTAAGTCTATATCGGCTTCAGGGAATGATCCGGTGCTACGTGTCTGCCTTAAACCAACGTAATTCAATGCATGGATGGCTCTGGTGCTATTTTCTCCTGCTCCTGAGTTCCCCTTCTGTGACGGACTCACAGGGAGTCAGTGTCAAGGCGTGGCATTGCCACTGAAATGCCCAACTGAAATATTGCCTTGAAATTGAGTGGGTGCCACTGTTCTAATACACTATAGGGTACAATATGGTTTGTATTCATGGTAGATTGTTTTAGGGTTGAGAATCAGTTATATACATATGCTTTCATCGTTCATCATTCATTCTAATCCTCAATTGGATCAAGACAAAAAATAATGTTGGTGATTTTCTTCAGTGTATCTGCATACTGTAAAGAAGAGACCGTTCATACAATTCATGACCAGTCAATCTGATCCGTGGTTAGGGTTTTTCATAAAATTATGCTACAGTAACTTGGAGGAACAATAAAAGCCCTAAAGTATGCAACTGAAAAATACCATAGCCCGTGGTAAGTGAGTTAGTTAACACCTGTAATTCTGTATGTTGGACAAGACACCGCGGGACAGGGGCGGCGACGAGACACCGCGGGACAGGGGCTGCGACGAGACACCGCGGGACAGGGGCGGCGACGAGACACCGCGGGACAGGGGCGGCGACGAGACACCGCGGTCCGCCATTATCCAGCTCTGCTGTTTTCTTGTAGTGGTTGGTTCATTTTGTCAGGATTGCTACCTCCGTAGGACGAACACAACTGCAGAGCTGTAGCGAAACGATAAGCTTTATTTCAGAACAAAAATAAATAGCAAACAAAGGGCTACTTAAGAAAAACTCCAGGTGCTCCAACAAAACAGTTCAAACGAAACAAATGACGGTAGTAACCGACAGCAACACATGACAGAAAAACAATGAACCAACCAACAACCAAAACTCAACGACACAGAAATAGGTTCCCCAATCAGAGACAACAATGTACAGCTGTCTCTGATTGGGGAGAACAAACCGGAATCAGAGTCAGGTCCTGGCTGTGAGCCCCAGCCACATAGAGAAATCTAGAGGCCACAGCCAGGACCTGACACTTATAAGTGCTGTTGAGAAATTACATTTCTGTTCTGTTTGTATTGATGTTCTAATTTTTCTAAATATTAGTTTATGCTTAGGCAGTATTCACAGTGTGTGGTCATTGCTTTCCCCCTTGCTTACAGCCAGTGGAGCAGACTCATTCTGGTCAAAGACAGCCACCAAATAATCAATCAATCAATCAAGTTTATTTATATAGCACAATTCATACATAGAAGCAATTCAATGTGCTTTACAGGACATTAAAAGAGAAATACAAATTCATAACTAACAGTCCATCTACAACTTGTCCTCTATTCGCCCGTCCACACATTTACTCAGTAACCATCCAATGCAACTCAGGTCTTGCTATACAAACAGCCTGATATTATATCCGTAGGTCATTCACACGATGCAGCGCGCCAACTTACATCCCAGTTTATTCACAATAATACACTCATTGCATTGCGATCTTACCTACATTCACACTTTGTACGAGTACGCGTTTTACAAACCGACTCCACAATTCAACCTCTTGTTGAGTCACAGTTTTAACAGATTGATTAAAACAGACATGGATCAATGTAACATGTACAGATAAAAAAATTAAATAAAGATAATAGTTGTTGTTGTTCTGTAGAATTTGGCCGAGAGGTAGCATATAGAGATTGAACAAAAGCTGTCCGAGAACTGATCTCTGGGGAATTCCGCATGTCATAGCCACCCTTCAGATTTGTGATTGCCAATAGTGACAAAGTAACTACGACCATTCAAATAAGACCTAAACTGTCCCGGACAGTCCTACCCAATTTTCCAGCCTGTCGACAAGAGTTCTGTGGTCTACAGTATCAAAGGCAGCATTGAGATCTAATAGAACAAGGACTGTTACTTTATCTGAATCAGTATTCAGCCGTTTATCATTCAGAACTTTAATCAGAGCCGTTTCAGTACTGTGGTGAGGTCGGAAGCCTGACTGAAATTTGTCTATAGTGGTTTAATTTAGATGCATCCAGTTTTCTCTTTTATAGTAGAGGTTTAATGGCAGCTGTTTTTAGGGATTTTGGAAAGATTCCTGATATCAAGGAGCTATTGACTATTTGCTTTAGGTCCATTATTACAGAGTTAAGAATAATTTAAAAAAAGTCAGGTGGCAGGGTGTCGAGACAACATGTGGACGCTTTAAGATGATGAACTGTTTCCTCTAGGGTTTTTTGATCAATTGTATTAAAAACCGACATAATACTGAATTATGTCCTGGTGGTTTTAGTGATGGTAGTGTCATTGTTTGACTGTGTTGTACTAATGCTCAGTCTAATACTTTAGATTTTTTTCACCAAAGTAACACGCAAATTCATTACATTTAACTGTAGACACATGTTCTGATGCTGTCTGACTTAGCGGGTTTTTAAGCTTGTCAACCATAGCAAATAGCGTGCGGGAATTGTTGATATTAATGTTTATCATTCCCGATAAATGTTGCTGCCTAGCCTTGCGCAATTGAAGCTACAAAGGCTTTGTTTATGGATGTCATAGTCGATTTAAAGTTTAGTTTTTCTCAACTTACGTTCCCTTTTCCTACATTCTCTTTTCAGTACAGTTATCGAGGGGAAGTTAGGGGTCATTGAGCACCCGTTTGGGACAAGGACAACTTTTCGAAAGATTTTGTGATTTTAGGGTCAGGGGAGGGGGTGTGAATACTCTGTCTATGCGTGTTGTCCTTCATGCTTATCCTGTTTGGGTATGGTGTTCCAAGGGGCGTGACGTATGTTGGCACCAAGCAGACGGCATCCCGTGATGTTTGGATGAACTCCATCAAGTCTAAAGCGGTTCTTGCAGTTCCAAAAGATATTGAAATTGTCAATAAACTTTATCCCGTGGTTGGAGCAGGCAGATGACAGTCACGTATTCAACCCAAGGAGATTCAGTCCCTTTTCCCAAGGTTGGAATGGGGCCACATTTTGAAAATTTGAGTTACTTATTTGCTCCAGAAGCAAGGAAAAATGTTTTTTCAGGATCTCAGAGCCAGTTTTCCTTCGTAGAATGTCAAAAGACCCAGTGTGGATAATAATCTGCATGTTACTAGGGTGTGTAGAGAGAATAGCTGGGAACATTTCTGCCAGCTCTCCCATTGATGTTTTAACCAATGTTAAGTTTTCAGTATTTGCCATATTGATATGCCTGCTTATATCGTCCCCAATCAATGTAGCATCTGGCTTATCAAATATGGAGTTAGCAATATGTCTTCTTGTCCTTGTCCAAGCAGTGGTTTTGGGGCTCTTACTGGGTTTCGGTTATCAGAGGTTTTGGGCTATTTCTTGAATTTTGTAACTCAGCACCTAGGATTGCTGCTATAGAGTCAATGTATTGCTCACACTCACGTATTTCAAGCTGCGTTATTGTCTCATTCAGTCCTTCACCTGTTTGGTGTCGCTCTGTTCTGTTGACCGGTTTTGACTGCGTTATTTCAAGCGTAGGGTAAACTTTTGAACTTTCAGGATAGCACAGATAGTCTGACCGGAGGAGAACTCGGATTACTATATCTTCCAGACGGTAGAGCCATTCCTCAGACAACTCTCTTTGCTCCTTCAGCAGTGCCATTCCTTGATCAAAGAACTATTTGAAGGGCCACTTTGCCACAATTTACCAAACATAGGCCAAAAATAAAACGAAGATAAAACATTAAAAGAAAATTAAAAGAAAATAAAAAGAATTTAAAAAGAATTAAAATAAAATAGCGAAAATAAGAAAGACTTGCAGAAGCAGAAGACTAGCTGGAGAGTTGCACTATGCGACTGACAGGCATTAAAGCAGGAAGGAAATAAGGAAAACTAAATAAAATAAAAAGTGTTGGCCTGAGGCCCCCTGCCAGATACAGCTCAGGGTAACCTTTGCATCAAATAAAAACCCCTGATGGCCACGGACGATGGCATTCTTATGGAGAATCTGTAAGATAGGAGGTCTTAGAGGTTTCACTTTAAAATGCATGCCAAACAAAATCCATTGAATTCAAAGTCTCCCAAATGATGCACTAAGGCACTAAATCAGAGTGCCAAGGCAACTGTAAACTCTGGGTTTAATCCATGTCTAATCCATTCGTGTGTCACTCGGTCATGTCCAGGAGGGTGCAATAGGCATAGTGGCCTTGCATTTCCAAACGATAGGGGAGTGAGGACCAGTGATGCATTGCTTGTTTCATTGTGCTCTAGCGACTCACTAACGCGGGTTGTGTGCCTGCTAGCTGACTGGTCCATAGTGGCAGAATTATTCTTCACCACACTTAATTACATTGTTGGACAAGGTGGTATGGTGCCAGTCATGCTCCACTATGTGCTCTCTGTTAATAAACATGCTGGTCAATTTGTATGCTGGTACATTTACATCAACATCCACAGAGTCTGAAATTCAAATCGCATACACATCAAAACAAAACTCAGATTCTTGCATATTTAGAATAATGGTATTACAACTAAATGTTATTGTTGGACCCCCCCAACACCAAAGATGCTTTAGAGAGCAGAACAATGTGGGAGAAGCTTGTTTATGGTTGTACTGTCCAGCAAGCTTTGACTAAACATTGTTCTTTACACATTCCATAACCATACATAATGACTTATGATTCAAGTGTTTCAAGCTGTTTTACATTCTTTATTATAGAAAATGATCACAAACCATTTGAAAAAGCTAAATAAATGAAAACAACTAAGATAGAGTAGGTATAGGCTAGAATCCTCCAACAGAGCTGAAGAAACCCAATAGCCAGAACAATCATTAGAGATCACAACACTGAAACATTAGAAATGCGGAGTTAATGGTTGGTTTGGAATGCTCTAACTACTTCTGGAACAAGTCAATATTTTTTCAGCCAATATAAATTGTAGGTTACTGCGATCCTGTTCCGCGAGACAGTTGAACCGTCCCTAAAGGTAACAAGTCCCTAGGGTAAGCCAGTCAGATTTTGGGGACAACAGGTGGCCTATCAGTTAGAACATGAGATCTGTAATGGAAACGTTGCTACTGAATCCAAAAGCAAGCAAAGAGAAAATAGCATTGGTCGACCTGTCCCTGAGCAAGGCAGATCACACTAATTGCTTAGTCAACTTACATGCCTAATCAAATGAGGGGTACAGGAGAGAAATACAGAGAGGAGAGGAGAAGGAGGAAGCCAGAGGTACTAATGAACACAACAACAAGATTAAACAATACATGATATGCACGCGGGAGAATGCACATCGAACCTAGTGTTTGAGGCAGACGACAGTGAGAGAAAATGTAGTATTATATTTTGGCGTTCACGACCAAACTTTATATTAGATCGATTTTGAATATTTGTTAGCTATAAGTAGGTTTTGTTTATTTGTATGTTAAATGAATAAGTCATTGTATATAATCCTAATTGTATACAACCTTCTCTTAGTTAGTTTTATAGTTTAACAGTTAGATTAGATAGTTAACCCATTTATTTTATAGACTAGTCTTAGATAGTTTAGATCAGATCTATTCATCCATCAAAAAGTGAGCAAACTAGTCGTTTAGATGCCGGTATGTCACAGTATAAGTTCGCTTGAAATAGCTAACGCTAACGATTATTTAAACTTGACCATACCCTGATGGCGCACTATTACCCATGACATGTAGATAAATGTCATGAATAACCTACATATTTGCTATTTACAATGAATGTGGCTATTTGAGTGACCCGCTGGTTGTAAATAAAGTTCACTAGGCTACCAAGTTACCTTACTACGGCTAGATACTAAAATATTGCTACGGTTACTAAATATTGCGTATTTACAAGACGCTATTGTGAGTAAAATAAATCTTGAAATAAATTCAAAACGTTGCTGTTAAACAGATTTGAGTTACTCATTACTGATCCCATCAAATCAGACATCCCCAACACCTTTGACAGAAATGCAGCTCTAAACCATGAGGCCCCCCACCTTGTTTCACCGAAGGCTGCAAGTAAAATAAGTAAATAAGTAAGTCTGATTCATTCCTTTTACATGCTCAGCTCCAAATTAAAATGTATCTCACAAACTTGTTGATGCATGCATGTTCAGTGTGTGTGCCTGTGTGTGTTGTGTACAGCTCCTCACAGAACCGTATGATCAGAATTGATGCCGACACTGATCGCTATATCATGATGGGAATGGGTCAAGTAGCGAAGAAAGTCATGGAACAATGTCAGCGGCGAACAGCTGGACAAGACCTCTTCTCCATGTATGAAGAGGCCAAGAATGTTTGTGTCGATAATAATAATAATCCATAATACTTACCTGCAAACTGGCTTCAGTGGAAGAATTACCCCAGACCCCCCTGTTTTCCATGGGACATTTCTGGCTACAATCTCTGTAATTGTGTTTTGTTAAACGTACATTTTGTGTTATTTTATAGGGAATGTACCTTTTTATTTATCTTTCCAAATCAAGGTCTGCAATTGTTCCTGGCTCCATTACTCTTCCCGCAGACCCTGCTGCCCTCCACGTGATCAAGAAGAAAGGGTGTAATTGACAGTTGTCCAAAACACTGTCCGGGTAATTCTCAGCAATGTCTAATGCATGTCCAGGGGTTGTCTGCAGTGCATTCAGGCCAGTGGGGGCCATATATTATGAGTTCAAGTGATTCATGCATGAATGGATGCATGACCAGATCTCAATCGTTTGTGGATTTTGATTTTTATTGACCATTGCTTGGTCATTTTTTTCTCAACAATTACACAATATAAAGTAAAGATGTTGATGTATTCCGTGCCTTTTCTTCATCCAATTCAGTCAGTCATACTATATTTTGTTTTTCTGGGGGATTTCCTTCCATAATAAATTAGGTTTCCTGGAAAAGTGTTGATGATGAAAAGGATGCATCTTAGCTCACTTTAATGACTTATGGCAGAGGGGTTAAATATTTATGTACAAGATAATTTATTGATATATTTTTAAAGAGCGTCACAATTTATTTAACATATGCGTTTGTTTTGCCATAGCTCATATTGATGGCAAAATATTATAAATAGTTATAATGCCTATGAATTGTACCTCTGTATATGCTACTGTGCATTGAATGTGCATTAAACGTCATAGAACATCATCTGAGCATTGACATGTTCATGTGATCCATATGATCATAGATCAGTGTTGCTGGTTGAGAGGTCCAATAGCCTTGAAGAAAAACTGTCTGTGAGTCTGGAAGTGTGTGCCATGATGCTCCACTAGCTGGTCAGCATGAGTACGCGGCCTGGAATGCCATCTGGCCCTGTTGATTTCTGTCGGTTTACTCTTTGTAGAGCTCTCCTCATGTCGGCCATGGCTAGGGACAGAGTGCAGTCGTCCAGGTACTCAAGCCTTCCAGAAGGAATGGCGGCAGGCAGGACGTTGTCAGAATTGATTTATGTTTGACACAATGCATGATAGGACTGAATAGCACTAAACAAAGGACAGAATGTGCTGCCTTTTACTGATGGGCCCCACACCTCCTGTCCATGTCTCCTAACAGGTGTTGTCTATGTGACTGTCATTGGTTTTATTGGTTGGCGCATGCCATTTGGTGGGATTGACCTTTTCTTATTGGTGTCTATGACCATTGACCGCCTTCTGTAGGTCATATCTGCTCAATAGGAGGTCATACCTCTTCAAATTGTCCTGTTTTAGACAGTGTCTTTAAGTTTGGAGGAAAAGAATGGTGGTGTAATTTGCTTTACCAAATGCCAGGCAGGGGTGGGGTTTGTAGTTGTTCCGTATTTGAGAACAATTATGGTCAAGAGTCAGATTGGAAACGTTTATGTGTTGGATGAATTTTGGCAGTATTTTTTCATATTTGCCTATTGTTGTCAACAACAATAAAAGCTGCCCCAGGGTAAGCATCATCTAGTTCATTATTTATTCTGTATAGGTACTCCAGCGCGCATATACCAAAATAAAAATGTATCAGATTTATTACCGAGTAGGTTTACTCATACAGGTCATTTGCTTTGGAGCTATTGGAGCATGACAGAAAACACAGTAAGTGGTACTAGGTAAAAAAAACTAAACGGCACAGTAAATATAAAATGCGCAAACATTTACTGTATAAGTAGTATAAAGTGCAATGTGCAAAAAGGATGTCTAGAAAAGTGAATTCATGTAATGTATTAAGTATAATTAAGTAATGGGGCAGAGGGGGGTCAGTGACAGTGGGGCTTGTCTGGCCTTGTTGATGAGGCCAGCTGCCGATGGGAGGAAGCTGTTCTTGTGGTGTGAGGTGTTGGTTGTTATGGACCGTAGCCTCCTGCCGGAAGGAAGTGGCTGAATCACGTTGTGTCCAGGGTTGGAAAAAAGTCACCCACAATCTATCCAGCACGCCTCAGGGTCCTGGTGGTGTACAGGTCTTCGAGGGATGGCAGATTGCAGCCATTCACCTTCTCAGCAGATCGAATGATACACTCCAGTCCGATCTTGTCCTTGGCAGTGGCAAAAGTGTACCCGATGGTGATGGAGGAGCTGAGGATGGACTTAATCATGGCTGTGTAGAAGTGCACCATCGTTGTCTTTGGCAGGTTGATCTTCTTTAGCTGCCGCAGGAAGCACAGGTTTATCATTGTTATAACTCACCCTGGTGCATGATGGAATACAGCAGTCCTTACAGAAGCTGATGTATGACGTCACAGCCTCAGCCTCTGTGAACTCATCCAGACTGTTGGAAGCAGTCCTGAAAACATCCCAGTCAGTACACTCTAAGCATGCCCGAAGCTCCACCACCGCCTCACTGCTCCACTGCTTTGATATCCTTGCAACAGATTTACGGAGCTTAGGTTTCAGTCTGTACGAAGGAATCAGGAATCAGCTAAAGACCTTCTTGTTTCAATAATTACAGTCAGCGCTGTAAACCAGCATTACCCTGCATGCTGATTTGAGACCTTCGGAATATGTGATATTTGTAATATCCCTATAGTATATTCGCAAGCAGGTAAAGCCTTCCCTTCTACTCTTCACTCCATTTCTTTTGTCTTACCCCCTAGCGTCTCCACCAATTTCTTGAAAAAAGCAGGGTTTCCAGAACAATTTAAGTTGTAGACCTAACTGAGAAAATGTTTATCCACTTCATCCTCCATTGACAAAATAAAAAACAAATATAATGCATGCATTCTCATATAGATGCGAACCACTTCTAACATACTGGCCCACTTTGTGTCCCTGACACATAGTTTACAGCAATACATAAATATAAAGAGTAACGTGTTGGTTTCATGTTTAAGGGACAGTCTATTGTAGGGGACAGTCTGTTGGCAAGAATGACATGTCGTTTGTGTATTTTTGTAAAGTCAAAGCCTTCCAAATCTTGACCACAACTCCTTGAAGGCAGTTAGTTGGGTCAAAAAGCGCACCAGTAACATTTCTATTTCTATCTCCAGAATTATTAATTATGGAAGCCTACAGATTTTTCCAGGTTGTAAGGGACAGTCTGCTGCAAAGAATAACATATAATTCCAAATCTCGACCACAAAAACACTGCATTTCATGATTTCATCAAAAAACCTCAACATTTTATCTGAGGTTAATCTGATCTGATCAGAATCAAATCGGATCTTAGATTTTTAATATAAAGTGATCCACCATCAAGATACAGGAACCACAAAATGACAATTTTGGATGATATTTTACTGTTTTTTCAAAACAATTATGCAGTTTTTCTGTTTATTATGTTATAAGCTCATACAAAAACAACTTAGAGTTGTTTCGAACCCCAGGGGATGTTCAAATTAGACATAGTATACACCTACAGGTAGGGCTTTTTATGTGCTTCTCAATAAAAACAACTTCAAGCCAACATACGTTTTTATATTCTCTTCACATGTTTTCACCAATATACCCATGAAGTTTTCTCAAACAATGTATTGTAACAATCTATTCATCCTCCTTCTAGTTAGGGTTTTGAAAACAAAATAAAGGACATCATTCTAATATTAAGGATGATCTCCTGAGAGGTGAAAAAGTCAAGACAGTCAAGGTCATCCCAAGAAGACCGGACCAGGTGTAAACACGGCAGGATGTAAATACATTTTATTTTGTGTAATATACAAAAACATACATGTAGCTCTTTATGAAAGTGATTTAAGAAAACTATATTTTTAGAAGAAATTGTAAATCTTTAAAAGGAAAATGGGTTATAAAGCATTAGAGAATTGTTGAATGTAAAGAGCTGAATAACTTTTCGTCAACTCAATTTCTTCCTCTTTCGTTCCCCTTCCTGATAGCCTTGCTGTTAACTAAAACGTCCTTTTCAGTGCTTTTTGTGACATGTTCAGTTCTTGGAAAAGCTCATTAAAACATTACATATTGGAGTAAATACACCTAACCTGGTGTGTAAAAGAACCCCAACCCCAAAATGTACGTGCACCAGTTTAAATTTTTATATAAAAGTTACTTGATGTAAAAATGTTCTCAACAAAAAACTAAAAATTATTCATAACCATATTAGAACATGTTAATTACCTTTTCTGGTTACGTACTATACAACAAATTACCATGCACTTGATTTATTAATCAGAATCAGTAACTTTGTTCTATTGGTAGTTCAGAATACATTATACAGTTGTGGTTAACAGTTCATCTTTTACATTGAAGGTCCAATACTACAGTATGTACCTTTTTTAATAATTTGTACTGCCAACAATAATGATTGACAAAGACAGTCCATCTTATTCTTGGTTGGGGGAAATACATTAATTAAAACGTTCTGCTGACGGCTTCACAACAATTTGCTAATGTTTTTTCTTCACAAGATGACGCTTTTTCTTCACAAGCTGATGTTTTTTCTTCACAAGCTGACTTTTTTGCAGATGCAGCATACATTGCAGAAAAAGATTAAAACATTGTGCTAACACAGTAAATAGAACAGTAGTTTATTGGTTGTCAAAAAATTTGATAGTATGGGGATGGCTCCTGTTTTCCTGTGCGATAGACTCAGGAAATCATAACTTGTTTAATCTCAAAGACTAAATTGAGAAATGACAGCCAAAACATTGATTTACTACATATTTAAAAACAATGAATTGTCAAAGACGTGTGACCTGTAGACCTTTAGCCTTACAAATACACATAGCAAAACAGTGATTGGCAAGTCTAAACAAGTATAACATTCTATCAATCAGTCAATAAATGTGATGTATTTATTTGATTGGCTTTTTATAATAGCAGTTGTCACAAAGTGCTTTTACAAAACACCCTGCCGGAAACCCCAAGGAGGGTACACAAGCACATTGGCTAGAAGAAACAACCTTAAAGTGCCAGAAAGGCACGGAAGGGTGACAAGTACTCTTCTGGCAGTGCCAGGTGGACTATTTTAGATGCATGTGTCCAGAGTCTATAAAACTTAATCCCAGTCAGAAGCATGACCATATGAACAAAGACAGGGACAACCCAGGGGGAGAATGGTCAGCAGATTGGAATGGTCAGCAGCTGGAATCGTCAGGTATTGTTTAGATCTGAAACAAAACCAGGAGGGCTTTGGACAGGGACCGCAACAGGAAATTGTTTGAGCCTGGAGTTGGTCAATACCTCATGTCCTCCTAAACATATATGAAGCAGAAAATAGAAAAGGAAAACTGACCCTACTCCCCCAGCACCATAATAAAGCACTGTAAAACCTTGGGGCAGAGATGGGGGGTCCATTGACATGGTGGCCCTATTCGGTGGTAGGATCCAGTTAGGAAGCAAATGCGAATCAATGTCACCTGTTTTGGTGCAAATGAAAAAGTGAGAACATGTGCCCAGCAGCGGGACTGGTATCTGCTTCTTTGTGAGACGAGGAACACAGTCAGAGCCCTAAAAAAAAGGACCTCCAGTGGGCTAATGGTGTGCATGTTTAGAAACAGACTCCATGAGGGTGGCATCAGGGCCCGACGTCCTCTAGTGGGACCGATGCTCAGAGACTAGCGTTCACCTCATTTGGCTTTCGCCTGGTTCTCTTCAGAGTTTTACAATGAGCACGTGACAGATGTGAAAGTGTCTGAAAGCGCTTTGGTGAACGTTATGCTGCCTGCAACATCTTCCAGACTGATCAGTTTGGTGTTGAGTACAGAATAGCATGCACAGATAAGTAACGTCCCAAAGGTTCTCAATTGGATTCAGGTCTGGGGAATGTGAGATCCAGTCAATAGCGCCAATGCACTCTGGCCACATGAGGCCGGGCAATGTCCTGCACGAGGAGCAACCCAGGGCCCGCGGCACCAGCGATGATGGGTCTGAGGACTTCATCTTGCTACCTAACAGCACTCAGGGTATCGTTGGCAGGCACGTGATGATCTGGGCAACCCTTCAAGTATATGCTTCCCAAGACCATCACTGACCCACGGCCAATCCGATCATGTTGGATGATGTTGCAGGCGGCATAACATTCACCATGGCGTCTCCAAACTCTTTCACATCTGTCACATGTGCTCAGTGTGAACTTTCTTTCATCAGAGGTTAGGGAGCCAAAGGTGGACCTGCCAATTCTGGTGTTCCCTGACAAATGTTAATCGAGCTGAACGGTGCTGGGCTGTAAGCACATCGGGCCCTCATGCCCCCCTAATGGAGTATGTTTCTGATAGTTTGGTCAGAAACATGCACACTAGAAGCCCGCTGGAGGTCATTTTAAAAAGCTCTGATAGTGCTCTTTCTGTTCCTACTCTCAAAAAGGTCAGAGTACACTAGAGAAGTGTTACGGACCAGGCCGGCAACTGGCAGGTGGACCCGAAAGCACGACACGGGGCTTGAGGGTGGATGGAGTGAGGTTGTCAGGGAAACACACAGTGAGAGGAAGGAGGGATTGGCGAGGCTGGGCGTGGCAACCAACGAGGAGTGGGGACTTCACGACGGGAACACAGACAGATGAGGACTAAGGCGAAAAAGGTTAGCGATACGCAAGGCAATCACGAAAAACCGCATGTACAGGAAGCACAACACACAACTATGAGACGCATTGAACTGGCAAAACTAAGAGGGGAAGCCAGGGTAGAAATAGTGTGGTGCTGATTTGAGGATTGCTGGCAGGTGTGCGTAATGGGAATTTGGGGTGAAATACCAGAGCCTGGAGGCAGTGTCTGACAGGGGAAAAATACGGGGGAAATAATTTCACCAAGACGGGTGACATTGATTCACAATCCCCTATGCTTCCTAACTGGAGAGATTGATATCTCTGAACCTATAATCAAATACAACCCTCCAGTTCAATATTTTACAAATGGGTTCCTCAATTAACCTTTTCTGATGCACTCCTCAAGAAATATGATTGAACATGACAGTTTATAACTACCCCGAAAACATATTTAATTCTAAGAAGGTGGATTATAATACATAGCATAGTACAAGCAACAATGTTTATGGATCTGTTTTAAAAGTCAGGACCCAAAACACCTTTCATAACATTTGTAGAAGCTTCCTGCAACATCTTTATGCCACACATGTTTACAAAGCCTTAAACAAAATGGGGTCCATTAGATAATAGAGAATTTTCATACTGTATCTCCATTGTCTAGTAACTACTGACTGTTCAACTGACATCTGCTTGAAGTGGCACAAACAATGCTCAAACTTAGTCTTTTCATTTTTGTAATAGGCAATTATAAGGTTTATGAAAAAAGTATCTGATTATTACAGCCGATTCTCTCAATTATCTAATACACACCTTTTGCTGCGGCCTTTGCAGACAAACTGCATGTTAATAGCCTAATTAAAAGCTGATAGGAAGTCCAGTTTGAAATCCAATTTCATGTTAAGATGTCATTCTCCACAGATTAACGTACATGAGTTATAAAAGTTTTTAACAAGAGGTCTGTTAAAACTGTGACATGCAATAAGAGGTCTGAACATGGGTCTCCATACCTATCTTCATGAAGGCTGTGTTCAAACAGGGGGCCTTGGTCGCCTACATTCACATTAGCCTGCTAAGCTCATGCCTAACCACTGGGCAAACTCTGATAAAATCAAAATAGTTTTCATGTCATTTTGACAAAATAATTGAATGTGATGATATGTCAAATTTGCATCAACGTATGGTAATTATTTTAGATAAAATCATATGCAGTAGGTATAGAAATAGATCTCTACTAACTTTGCCTCACTTCATTATCCTGCAGCCACTGAATAGTTGCTTTAGCGTTGTGTTTTAGGTCATTGTCGTGTTGGAATTTAAACCATCTTGTGATGGTGCTGGGTCAGAGCTCCACCCCCCAGGGCAGGACATGGCACCTCGTGATCTTCCGACGCCACCATGTGCCAGAGCTAGACAACAGTTCCTATTCCCCAAGGAGTTCTTCCATTGTCCAGCTCAGCTAGGGACTGTTTTGGAGGGTCATTCTGTCATGGTCATTCTGTCATGGTTGGCCATCACATTCATTTCCTGGTAGACTTGTGCCGTACCCAGAGGAGCGGACTGAAAGATGTGGCATTTTTTGAGGACTTCTTGATACCCTCTCGCGGAGACCATATTTGGTGCACTTGTGATACTGTTGTCACAAAGGCCATTGGCTTCTTAAAATATATATATGTATAATGCTAAACAGATTAATTTAAATAAATTGCTTGAAACTTCTTTTGTCAAAGAATCCTCAATTTGGAGCAATTACAGCCTTTGGAGCTGTGCTTTTGGTGATTGTCCTGTTGTAGGAGGAAATGTTCTCCAATCAAGTGCTGTCCACAGGGTATGGCATTACATTGCAAAATGGAGCAATAGTCAAAGTTCTTCAAGATCCATTTTACCCTGTACAAATCCCCCACTTCACCACAGCCATAGCCAGTCTGGTATATGGCTTTTTCTTTGAAACCCTGCCTAGAAGGCCAGCATTCCAGATCGGCCTCTTCACTTTTGATCTTGATAAATGTTTTTTGCAGGTACTATTTAATAAAGCTGCCAGTTGAGGACCTGTGAACCTTAACTAGGATTAGGAAACACAACATACCATTGGAACATAGAGCTGATGGTTGCAGATAATGGGCCTCTGTAGACTTATGTAGATATTCCAGTAAAAAGACTGCAATTTCCAGCTACAAAGTAATTTGCTACATATATATTGTATAAGAAAAACAGTGTAGACATGTTTGTTATTTTAATATACAAATACTTCACCCCAATACGTTTGACCCCAAAACGGTAGTGTAGACAGAAATGATGTGTTCTAGAACAAGCAATCGTTTAAATAGGCTTGTCCTATCCTTTTGTTGCCAGATCCAGTTCTGAGAATTTGTTGACAAGAGAGCTGCTCAGAATCAAAATACATCTTGTAAAAAATAAAAAAATAAATGTAAAGTCTATTTCAGAGCATGATGGTCACTAATATTGTTTCCAAAACCAATAGATGACTTTTTACCCCTCAGGGAATGGTTCCACAAATGTTGGTGTAATCTCTCCAAGCCGCTGTGCTAGTTGCTTGTGTTTTGCAAAAGCACTTTGTGACAACAGCTGATGTAAAAAGGGTCAGGGGTTCATGATCAGCATTATTGACCCATTCCTGTGCTGTCTCTGGATTTTGAAAGGGGGTCACCAGACAGATTTTAGCTCTAATAGCTCCCTTCTCTTGGCTAACATTGCTTTTCTGCAGGATGAACGAGCGGGGTGTTCCACCCAGCAACCTTGCCACAACATTTAGCAGCATTTTCTGCACATTGCATATAATCTGAGATAATGGCAGCCTTTTATATAGATTTTGCGATGGTGCTTATGTTGATGTGTGAATTCTATGAACTATTGTACATGAACATCTACAATATGGGACAGTTGAGATATATTCTAAATGAAAGAAACAATGACTTTGAAAATCATGTCTGTATTATAATTAATCTCCTCCCAGCAACTGGAGAGAAGGAAAAGTACACCTAAATATCTAGCAATTGATGCTTTACGTAACTATTGTGAAAGAGCATTGTATCCAACTTTTTTGCTGTTTGTCCTGATTTGTCAGTTTCTTTTCATTTTGTTGCTTGGCCGCATCCTTGGACTGTCACCTTTAGAAGGGATCCGTGTTCCTGCATAATCCGGTTCAAGTCTCACCTCAGCCACTGTCATACTTTACATTGGTCTTCACCAATGGTGAACTCAAGGTCCAACCGTCTTCTCTAATGTGGATTATGTGGTTATATTGAACTTTTCTGCAGCTGGTTCTCACTAGAAAGTTTGTCCATGGATACAATTCACTCGCCCACCATAAAGCACATGATACTTTGAAATCAAAATACCACATGGGAAAATACACACAAACTAAAAAATTGATTCCAGTGTGTGTCATTTGTGAAGATATAAAATAAGTATAAAAACTTTAAATGCTGGTTCTGATAGTAAAGTAACCTCCTATGCAGGCTACAATGATATCGTTGGGCATTCCTTATGTGAGTGAAATATGTGTTGAAAGTCAGAAACATGAACTGGCTCTGCCCCTCCAGTCTGTTTTAACTAGACGTCCATCTTGGACTGGGCCAGCACACCGGGCCTGTAGAGAAATAGACATCCTTCTGACAGAAAGGTTAATAATTTTGCACCTGGCTCCACAGGGCCCTGTCTCTTCGCTGCAGGTCTTATTTAATCAAACGGAAAAGGTGGCACAGAGCAACAGAGCCGAGCTAGAGCCCTAGGTGGAGAGACAGTGAGCGAGAAAGAGGGACCCCGACATGTAAAGACATAGAAATATAGAGGGATCGAGCTTGAAAGTTGAAGGGAAAGAAGTGTGTAAAAAGTCCAAGTGTGTTTGTTCAAGAAAGTGAGTGTAAATCGGTACACAAATAGAGAAAGCTGTATTCTTTTGGGAGGGATACCATCATATAAACTACTATCAGGCCTGTCATGTCAGTCAGGAAGAGCCTTTCAATAAGTCTTAGGAGGAGATAAAAGAACAATGGAAGATCAGAGAGAATTGTATGGAAGCCTGTCTAGCCTTGTCCAGTTCAGCCCCACCCAGGCCGATCCAGCCAGACTAAACAAAAGGTTTGGATAATTTTTACAGATTGTGCTATGTGAGGTACCAAACATCTGGTATGTATTATCGAGGGACCCCAGCCAAGAACTCAACAGGGGACACTATACCAGACAATATGGAATGGAAATAAAAAAATACCTAATACCTCCTGAGAGGTCAAAAGCTCAAGATATTGCCTGGCGGATTTTGTCCCAATAGACCCTTAGACCTTTAAGGGTTAAAACAACAGTTATTGATATAGCAAAAGGAATACTATTGCTTAGACAATTTTATAATATATGTGGACATTGTGCTGATGGTAAAGTATGTTTGTGTCAGGTCAGTCTCAGGCTATATTGACCACGTTTGTACTTCAAGACAAATTCAAGAGTTTGAATGCCTCTTTTAAAAATACAGTACTAAGACTTGTTACGGATCCGCGTGAAACCCTGATTTCCAGAGTTTAAACCATGGGTCTCCAAACCGTTCCACGGAGGGCCGAGTGTCTGCAGGTTTTCACTATCACCTTGTACTTGATTGATTAATTATGTCACTGATTGGTTAGGTCTACCCTCATCTGGTTATTTAGGTCTGAACCTGGAACCAATTTAAAGGAAAAAACTAAAACCTGCAGACAATCGGCCCTCCATGGAACGGTTTGGAGACCCCAGGTTTAAACTGTAAATGACATGTTGGGGAATTTTATAGTCCTGTTCCCGTGAGGGCAGTACAGGGCTGCGCCCCAAGAAGCTGAAAGAAACACTCAAGAGAGGACGAGTTATGATACACCGTCTTGTCAAGTCGCAGTGGCGTAACCCCCCCCACACACACACAGTGTACCTTTAAGAATAAGCTTCACAAGTTATCACGTTTTCATGTAACATTAACTCTCATTTCCTTAACTGTTTCACAATGTTCATTACATGGATCAATAAGCATTAGAAAGTTAAGTGTATAATGTATATGCATACATGTACTGCAGGAGTTTGGCGGCCAGCTGGAAAAAGACAGCAACAGCACCCTTTCTAGAGTTGGCAGCCCAGGGCACTTCCAATTACCTACACCTGTGTTCACTGATTGCTTTGTGTCTCCCTCCATTTAGGTTATTCACACCTGCTACACATTTTCTTTGGAGCTGATTCAGGGGAGTACAGGCACGACAGTGTTTGAAGAGGTCCAGCCGCCTAAACGCCCAAATCCTAACGTTACCTTTTGTCTGCATACAGTGTTTAACGTAGGACTATCCAAAATAGCTGCTGTTTGTCTGATTTGTTCGGAATCCTTTCAGATTATTTTCATGCCACCAGTGTTCCTGGGCTGGATTATACGTGGTTTGAACTTCCTTTAATAAACTTTATTTTACATCTCTTGTCTTTATTATTTCTGTTTGTCATGCTTAGAGATTTGTTAACTGCACAATTTACCTGTTGCAGCATTTGTATGTGTCACGTCGATGGAGTGAAGAGGAACCACATGCAAACATTTTAAAGAAAACAGATTAATTTCAAACAAACGAACATGTACTCACGAACGGGATAAACAAAAGCGTATATACAGACAATCAGATGAACCGGAAAACACCTAGCGTGACATGTGCTAAGTACAACATACAACAGTGCGTATCCACAATAAAAACACACCAAGTGACAGAACAAAGTAACCTATATACACACACAATCACACAGGTGCGTGTAATAGGTCAAAAAGTGTGCTTCAAAATAAGTGTCCCCAGAATCCCACCACCGAAAGGCATCGTGCTCCCCTGCTCGTGACTGTATGCCTTCAAAAAAGATAATACATTTTGTAAAAACAATTTTTATTTACAGGCCTCTACTCAGAAACAACGCAACATTGTTGCAAAACAAGTCAACCGTTTTCCAATTTGCCAAAAATATTTCGATCTTTGGCATATTTCAATTCGGGCACAACTTTGTGGTGTCAGTTAGTTGATTCAGGTTGCATTAAAAACGGTTTCAAAATGTATTATTATATTAAGGATTATCAATCAAATGATTAATTACTTAGAAACTAGTTGCTATGAACAATGGTTTCATCAATTCTCTTCTTATGAATGACTTTGCCATTGCGTCTGTACTGCTGATGCAAAGTAGGCCCTTTATTACTAATCACCAAGTAACTAAATTATCGGTCATTAGCAAACTGTTGGTTAAACATTAAACTGTTGGTTACTTGAAAACTAACCTTTATCTGGGTGATCACAAGATAAGTGAATATTAGATCTACTAACTGGTTGCATATGTCAGATTTATCGCATGGCTCGTCAGAGAAAAGCTGTTGCTATCATACATTGTCTGCTTAATAAACTGAGTGAGTACCGGTGAACGGATAGCTCAAATAGGCTGACAGATATAAGGTGTGCGATGTGATTTTAATCTCCCTTGTGTACGTTTCTTCCATTAATCCAGCACCCATTGGGAGTTTTTCCTAGCCACGGTGCTTCAACACTGTTGTTCCAGGATCCTTGGGGTTTCAGGCAGGTTTTTTTTGTAAAAGCACGTTGTAACTGCTGATGTAAAATGGCTTGGTTATTACATTTGATTGATTGATTGACATTACATTGCATCTTCCATTGATGTACAGAAATGCATAATTGCTGTCCACCAGAACCATCAACACATTAGTGATGTTGTACTTTTAGTCATACAATGAGTATCCAGACTAAGGTTACACTATTTGGAATTGCTGCTAGTTAAGTGGGGTTAATATGTATTTATTATTACAGCCACCCCATCTTCTCCTACAGTTCTTGAGGAGACTCGCAGGTATCAAAATGTGCATCTCAATTCCGATTGTGTTGCAATTGTATTGTGGAAGGTTTTGGAAATATTCACACATTTTGTGGCAAAAACATAGCCAATTGAAACGATGAGTAGCTAGCCACACTGAAGTCCGGTTACCTAGCAACTTACATTAGTCAAACTTTCAAAAATCAGCCCATGCAAATGGGTGCCAGTTCTGTAGTTTGCAAGTAATGCTAGCTAGCTGCAGTACTGCTTATGCAGTGATAATAAATTGGCAATGACTTCAGCCTTATCTTTGACAAAGTAAGTCCCATGGTCAATGTTATTTTGCTACCTTTTTGCCAGCTATTCAGTCTTTTTTTGTGGTTGGTAGCCCGCTAGCTAGCTAATGGGACATTTCTTTTTTTGTATTTAGGAGATTTAGGACAATTTACAATATCAGTGCAATTGTACCTTTTCTAGTTTATTTATTAATATACTTAAAAATAATTGTGCGGCAAAAAGTTGTTTGTTTAATGCATAAAATGTAGTTGAAACATAGGCCATTGGAGTGACGTTGGAGTGACGTTCTTACCTGACATCAGCAGCATGGTAGCTGAGATTGCGTGTAATCTTAACCTTACACTGCAATACATTTCAAAATAAAAGACCAACCCATTACTCGTTCCCTGTTTATCTTCTGGCAAGTGCCTCTTAACCATTTTGTCGTGGTGGTACTCTAGTTGTTCGGTTCAAGTAAGAACACGCTGCGGTGTAGGCAGATGGATTACATCACATGCTAAACAACAGTGATTGGTTTTCCTTTAGCAACCTTCATGCAACATTCAGGCCTTACATGAACTGAAACAATTTGGTTGACCATGACAACTGCCATGGATTTTTGAGTGTCAATGAAGAATGTATGAGCAGAAAGTTTGGAGTGCCCTATAAAGAGCAGGTTTTTATGGCCAATGGTAGCTAATTACTAGTTGTTGTATCCAAGAGCTTAGTAACTAGGTGCTTAGCCAGCTGCTACATTGATAACTACTAGCCAGTGTAATAACTCAGTGAGTTGGTAAAACAATAATAAACTAATTACATGTATTAGTCAGCATTGGCACTACACCATCGTGCCCATCTGTGTTGTATTCTGGGATGAAGATGAAGCGATTATGAATGCAATAAGTGGCATTTGTTTGCAAGAAGTGTTAGCTAGCTATCTAACGTAAATAAAAGGATGTATTAAGCCCAACAAGTGACCAAGATAGTACTCTGATAACATTACTTCTGACTATCCTAACCATTTTATTTACAACAAACTGTCTATCTGCAATAATTATACCATAAAGATAAATAGTAACAATATTCATGTTTCATTCTTTATGGGTTGACCACCTATAGGCAGTTTACCCCGTGGGCAAGAGAAAGTAATGTTGTCCAATTATTTTTTTAAATAATACAATGGATGTTCATGTGCCTTATTTAATCTCACTTTGCTGTTCATTATAACAAGTTGGGTATTATTAATCAATCCCAATTATTTATAAAGCCCTTTTTGCATCAGCAGTTGTCACTAAGTGCTTTTACAAAACACCCAGCCTGAAACCCCAAGAAGCAAGCAACAACCGTGTTGAAACACAGTGGCTCGGAAACCCCCATCCCTAAAAGTGGCTGCCATTTAGGAACAATCCTAAAGAGGAACCAGGCTCGGAGGGGTGACCGGTCCTCCTCTGGCGGAGACAAGGACAATTTTGAGAGTGCATTCCTTTATTTACAAGGATTTAAAAATGTTCTATCTTGGCAGAATAATATTACGGTGTAAAATGTTGGGGCATAGATGGGGCTCCAGTGACACTGTGGCCCTATCTATTAGAACTGATTTGTGCTAAGTAAGGTATAAGGAGTCACTTTCCTATATTCAGTGGCAGTATTTGGTTTTGAATAGGGCTGAAGACTACTGTGGAATGAATAAATGACAGGTGGCCATTTAAGAAAGATATTACGTTAAATGTCTTTGACACACACTTAACCATAAAAGTCTAACATGTACTCTAGGGAGGTCTATTTTTGATGTACTGGTTACATCCAAAAAGCCTCTCCAAACACAGAATAGTTTACTGAACTCCCTGGATTGACCAGAACCCCCCTCTCCGGTGTAGGCTTTTGCACCTTTGCTGGACCGTTGCAGATGGTGATGATCTGGCGGCAGACATGCCTCTGCGGTGTGCCATTCTCTAGATGGACAGCCGCAGACATTTAGGGACTTCAACAGATTGATAGTGGGCTTAGCACACTCCTAGAACTCCTATCTTATCTTATATATGACCTCGCCCTCACTACCGGTCTTCATCGCAGGGTGCCCTAAACAACAACGAAAGACCCCGGATAAGGCGAGTGCAATGGTAGAGCCCCTGGTCTATGCTATTACGTAACCGTTTGAACACCCTTGTTCCACACATCATCCACTTCTGCTTCGACATGTTCCTGGCTTTCTGCTTATTTAGTCCTTGAGTCCCTAACAATTAGCCTCAGATGCACACAATTATTCCCAACAGTCTCCAAATGACATAGAGATGCCTAGAGGGCTGTACCAGAAAACGTCCGTAGTCTAATTCTCTATTCACATGTCAATGTTTTTACCATTTTGTAGAAATGGGTGATTATTGACAATGTACTACCACCTATTTACTTTCTTTTGCTATGGTTTTGTAACTTCTAGTTATATGAATGAATTCTGGCTGCAGCAGGGATGAGGACGCAATGTCTAACATTTGACATTTTAAGTATGATGCGTCCGTTTCTCATATGAGACTTTGGCTACTAAGGGACGTTAAGATTCCACTCCGTTGTGATGGCCATTTGAAATGAATGACATCTGGTGCAACGTAACAGTGTGCAAACGTTTACTGTGAACGAGGCATAAAAAACTTGATGCTCACAAGCAAAATGTTTTCGGGTTGTCCAGACATAATGAAGAAGGAATGTATGGTCTGTATGTGAGCCGTTTGGAGGCATAGGAATACAGCCAAGCAGAAACTATAGTCTGGTAGGACATACATCCAATAACATCTCTACTAGGCCTGGACAGGCAGAGTACAGAAAATACATTCTTTAATATGTAAAGAATAGATGAATTGCTTGTATTTTAGTTGCTATTACGGAGAACATTGTAGCGTGCATTAGCTTCTGAAGTGAACATGTACAGCAGGGCAGTTTTTACATGATCATTATTTTCGAAAAAGTGTGTAGCCAGATATTATGTAAAGTATATCACCAAGAGATGTAGTGCGTGGGATAGCGAGGTTGGGGTACCACCTTTGTCTAATTTTAAGCCATGGGTAAGCCAGTTCTATAGGAAACAGGGTACAAAATGTTTTTTTGTGTCTGTTTTTAAAACCGGTCTTTGTTGACCCAGTGTAACCTTATGACTCTGTCTTTCACCTTCTACCTCAGCTCTTCCTGAATGCTCTTTCCCTGCATGATCTCCTGTCTGAAGTAATATGTCTTGTCTTTCATCTCCTGCACCTGCAGATAGTGAGCTGCTGTCATCTTGCTTTGCCTGAACGGCAGTTTTCCATTCTTTGTTTCTGCAGGGTCAGGTGCTACGTTGTTGTTGTGGTCTAAGCAGTGTTTTCTTTTGTTGTTATGGTGGAACGTTCTACGCAGGGGCAAGGCGAACATGATATTACAAGCACTTAAGCAGGCATCACTACAGATTTGTTTGAATTTGCTGGTTTTCTGAAGATTGTAAAGTGCTCTGACAGTTTGTAGCCTATATTTTTCTAGGCTGGGCATCAAGTAATTGTTTTGATTTGCCAACCAATGTGTCAGGTCGATTCTAAATCTACCAGCCACTCCTTTTGCCAACCAACCCCCACCACTTTACACTATAAAACACAAAACAAATAAGTATGCGTTGTAATGATTCCAAAATAATAAATGTTGTACAACTAACAACCAACGTCATAATTGTGGCTAAATTTTTATTTCAACTTCAATCTTGTGACCTGAGTCTAAGCCCAAATATCCTACGGTAAATGTTCAGCTGTCCCAGAAAGGAGATATAGGAAATGTAGAATAATTGCTGGCCTGAAAGATGTTAGCTGGAGTATATTGTGGTAGCCATTTAGCTTAAAAAAATACATATTTCAGCACACTTGAAATCCTAAATGGGAAATAATGTGAGCATGAAAACATAAATAGAAATGTCACCCCTGCTTTTTTAGGGAAACTCAATCTTACAATTTACATACACACTATATGGTCAATAGTATTGGGACACCTACACATTACACTTACAGGAACTTCTATTCTAAATCCATAGATATTAATAACAATGTGGCCCCCCCTTTGCAGGTATAACAGCTTCCGCTCATCTGGGAAGGCTTTCTACAAGATTTTGGAGAGTGTCTGTTGGACACTGCCCATTCTTCTAGTTGAACATTGGTGAGGTCAGACACTTGTTGGACGAGAGGGTCTCACAATCTCTGTTCTAGTTCATCCCAAAGGTGTTTCATAGGGTTGAGGGCCGGTCTTTGTGCGAGCCAGTCAAGATATGCCACACTAATTTCATCCAACCATATCTTTATGGACCTTGCTTTGTGCACAGGAGCACAGTCATGCTGGAACAGAAAATGGCCTTCCCCAAACTGTTACCTCAAGTTGGAAACCCAACAAAATGTCTTGGTAAGCTGAGGAATTAACATTTCCCTTCAGTGGAACTAGGAGGCCTAGGCCAACCCCAGAGAAACAATTCCCATAGCATTATCCCTCCCCCACCAAACTTTACTGTTGGCACAATGCAGTCAGGCAGGAAACATTCTCCTTGCATTTGCCAAACCCAGACTTGTCCATCACACTGCGTCATTTGTCACAGAACACGCTTAGACTTATGCTATACTGCCTGATAGTCCCAACTTATATTTGGCCCTTATGGAATTACAAAGTCCTAGTCAATTGAAGTATATTAAACACAGTGATATTTCTGTAAGTCTACACCAGTAATAAAACACAATGTTGCATGAATGACTGCGATGAGTGTCTCCCAGTACAGGCTCAAGAACATGGAGGATTCACCAGGAGACGGGCCATTATACAAGGAGGGCTGGACAGGGCAATAAAAGGGCATCCATCCAGCATCTTGTCCTTTGTGCAAGAAGGAGCATTGCCAGAGCCCTCTAAAATGATCTCCAGCTGGCTACTGGTGTGCATGTTTCTGACCAAACTTTCAAAAACAGACCCCATTAGGTAGGCATGAGGGCCCGACATCCTCTAGTGGGACCTGTGCTCACAGCCCAGCACCGTGCAGCTCCATTGGCATTCACCAGAAAACAGCGGAATTGTCAGTATTGATGCCTCGTTCTCAGATGAGAGCAGAATCACACTAAGCACCTGCGACTGACGTGAAAAATTCTGGAGACGGCGTGGTGAACGTTATGCTGCTTGCAACATCATCCAGCATGACCGGTTTGGTGGTGATTCAGTGATGGTCTAGGGAGGCATATCCTTTGAGGGTTCATCAAGGACTGTAAGTGAAATATGTGGTATTTGAAAATCAGACTGCAGAAGGGCAAATGCTTGTGGAAGACATGGGGCTGTAGAGTACAGTACTGTAATAAGCATATGAAAATGAAAATGGGTTTTCTACAGAGTCAACATTTCTTTTTATAAATAGAGTGAAAGATATTGAATCTAAAACCGAACCTTGTGAAAATTCTTTGTAAACAGCAGGAAGTATAGATTCAATGTAATCTATAATGACATAAACAGCCTAGGTTCTATGGCTAAGGAAATTTTCTTTAAACAAATTCACTAATCTTGGATTTATTATGTTTTTTGTTTATTCATGATTGTTCTGTTCATGTGGCATCCAGTTTTCCATGCTCAGCATGACAGAGGATACCCGCTTGGTTCTCTAAAACTCAGCGCCGTGTTTAATATGGAGATAACACAGCCACTCCAGAATGGCATATGAAGACGCAGTGAGTTAAGCCTAACCAGCGTGGTTTTCAGAGCAAAGCAAACAGGCTTAGGATCCACCACCAAGCTTTCAACAGGCAGCTCTCACTTGACGCTGGCTGGGAATATGCATTGCACATGTTTGTTATTCCTTGGACCCCTCCCTTAGCTAATGCAGTTCTGCATTGGTGAGTCCTCAACCCCTTTTTCCTATCTATGAATTAAGACTGCGAGTGAGATGTGGTGAAGGTAATAGACACCACTCGCCATTATAACTGCATGCCACCCCATCCTCCTGAAAGAAATGCCATGAATCTTCTCTCTTCTCCTGCTTCCTCACTCTCATTCAATTCCCCCACCCACTTTCTGCTGCTGCCCTTATATTCACATTTTTCTCACTTTGAATTCCCCCAACCCCCCATTTAGTTTTTTGTTTTAATCCTTCTCTTCCTCATTTTCCATCTTCCCTCCCTCTTCACCCATCCCTCTCTTCCTCCGAGCCTGCCAGGTTTTCTTCCTCATTGTTCTCTCCATTCTTGACACCTAAACCCCTCTTCATCCTCCACTTACTCCTTCCTGAAATCCTTAGTATAATGTCAGGGCTTATATTTGATTGGCTGTGTGCCCCGGTGCTGATCAGATCTATTCTTGTTTCTTTCTTGGTAAAATAGCCTGAAGCGTTCCACTGCATGCGGATGCTCAAAACATTAAAGGCGTCAGCTCAAAATGAAAGGGAGCATGTATCTATGAAAAAGGAAAATGCTGATTCTGAGGAAAAATAAAGACAAAAGCTGTTGTGCATGACAGGGGGAAGAGAGAGATCAGAGGTCCAGCATTAATTTACAGTGAACTTACTGGGGTTTTGACCATGTTTTACATGTTTCGTTCTTCTCATTTTCAGCCAGTAACTATCATTACACTTTTAAGCATGTACTGCAACAAATGAAATCCACACTGTGCTCGGTCTCCAGCTCAAGCCGTCGACCAATGCCAGCGATCTGAATGCAGCTCCCCCTGGATCATAATCACAGGAATTCGAATCACCTGTTCCTCTTCGGCACCTGCTGTTTAGTTCAGTTCTTTTTGCCTTTCTGAGGTATTGTTCGTACGTAATGAGGTATTGTTTGTACCTTATGACATTATTAAGCCTGTCAATCTGTAAATCTTTTGGATAGCTTTTACATGAATCAGGTTCTCTAGCCTGTGCTCTCTGACAACATTTGTTAGTCTCTTTTCCTTGCCTATAATTTTGCTCTAGATCAACGTTTTGAATCTAGCTGCCAGTCATCTGTACTTTTGCCTGATCCACTACTTCTCTGGTATCAACCTTGGCCTGTTTCTGACGATGTTTTGCTTATCCCTGGTTCTGTTAATAAACCTGCACACACTGCGATTGGAACCAATCCACCTGCCTGTCTTAGTTGTATTATTAAAATCGCAGTGACAAATGTTCTTTGAAGTCTGTGCCACCAATTCTCTCTGAAGGCATGACATGATTTTTTCAGGGACTTTAGGTGGGTGAGGAGACATTTTAGAGACCAAGGCTGTGGAAGCAGACCAGGTATGTTTAAAATGGAATCCTGCTCATCTCACATTAAAAGGGAACGCTTTCTGTTACAGAACTATCCATAATCATCTATGAAAGCTTCTCTGTACTCCATACAACTGTCTTTCAACCTGAGTAATTTGTGGCTCCCGTTTTTCTTTCTGACTTTTGATTTGCACAATGCACATTTCTACACAAATATGCAAGTTTGTCATTTTCTTTTCCTCAAATGAATCTTTTCCAAAGCCGGCCAACTCCACTTACCATTAATGAAATGACTGAACCGCTTCTTGATGACCAATTGTAGATGACCAATAGCCACTATTCTGTATGGTAGAAGTCTGAGCTGGAATGTGAGGCTAACTGAAGCTGGCTAGCGTACGAGAAACTTGTGTACATCCAGCATCTATTGTAATATACAGTAGCTCCCTGTGTTGCTTTTCTCAAAGCCCCTAGTGAATTGAGGAGGACTTCAGTCACTAGGACATTGGGACATGGTACCGAGCATGAAGCCATCCGGGTTCCTTTAGCCTCCCACGTTCCAGCTAACGTAATGCCCATCCAATGATAATTTACGACACTTACCAATACTGGAAAATGCAAACGCACGCAAAGAATTGAGGTATACATTCTGACGACAGTTTTACAGCAGGAAAATTCACTTCACATTAAATCCCCCGGCGCAGGCAACATGTAGCAGACTGAGAACTGCTCTTCTGTTTTGACTTGAGAGCAGGAGTGGGAGAAAAGAGGCAAGTTCAAATTTAGTGTTTCATTTCCTTAATATCATTGCTTTGCTCAGTAAATTTACTACATTTCTCAATTTGAATTAGTCTTGGGAGGACTGTATGTAGAGAGAGTGAGAGAGAGAAGCAGAGCAGTCTGGAGGCATAAGTGAACGCAGCAGTTAATCAATGCGGTGTGGACATTAATGCAAATGCACAAATGCGGTCGATATTGCTGTGCTTGCTCTTCTTGACCAGTCCCCATTCACCCACTGTATGATAAGAGTCTGCATATAAAAGGCCCAAGTGAATAGAAAGTACAAAACATATGTATCACATGTACCCTATTTGTATTCTCTAATAAAAAATTATTAGACTTTCAGTTCATTGCTAAGACCTTTCATGTTTCCCATTGCCGATTCCTTTAATTTTTCCCATTGCCGAGACCATTAATTTTCCCCATTGCCGAGACCTTTCATTTTTCCCATTGCCGATTCCTTTAAATTTTCCCCATTGCCGAGACCTTTCATTTTTCCCATTGCCAATGACTATTCAGTGTCCCTGCTATCCCTTCAAATGACAGATGCATAAGCACAGTAGGCCTACATGAACCATATACAATAGACAGCATAGTGACCCAAGTAATAAATAGGTCTTAGACATTAAAACAAACACAATAATATGAACTATATCTACAGGCATTATTTCCCAGAGGGGACTAAGAAAGCGAAATGATCCATCAAAATTGACCTCCTATGTCCAGCCCACCAGAATGTAATCACCACTCCGTCTAACAAATCAACCCCCGTAGCCTCATAACCCATTAGGAAGTTCATCCAGTACAGTAGGCCTGCTAATCATATTTAATCACGGTTACATCATCCAGAAGAGATATGAATCACACCCCACCCAGGGCAAATGTAATGTGGGATGTCACTGGAGCTAATGTCTCTCGTATTTCCCATCAAAGTACAGCTCATCCAAGCACACAGTGACCCTTGGCCTATGTGTGGCCACTGGGATACTGAGTTTGGGGGGGGCTCTTACAATAAGGCTGTTAATTAGTGCTGTGAGCAAATAGAAACTTCCAGAGTTGATCTAGAGGAAGAGAGGGTCTGACGGCGGCTCCTTACACTCAGTAGTTGCTGTGCTTGTGGCTGGATGAGCCCGGGGGGGTCATAATAACCAGAGAGAGACAGAAAGAAAGACAGAAGGGGAGAGACAAAGTCATAATTAATTCACAATGACCATTGCTACTTTGATCCTCACAAACATTTGTGTGACTATGTATTTAGTTCCCACACGTAAATGGTGAAATGTTCCCAAACATGAAAACAAGGCATCATTTTCTATCAGGAGAAACTGTTCGTGCACACTTCAGCCAATACAGATGCTTCCAAATATTCATGCACACCGAAGCGACATCATTGTTTACATATGTCGACGGTTTCCCGCTCACGACACGAAGCAAGCATGTTCTCGTGTGTGACATGAATGTAAGTACGCTTGCCTCTGTGCCGCCGGTACTCGGATGTTCCATAGTCCGAGGGCATCTTTTGCTGGAATACACCATGCACCCACTGACTGCAATGGATCAATGGGGAATGAATCGAAGTGCCAGAAATTGCTGACATTATGAAGCATGGTGGGCTTCTGGCAAATAAATCTCACATATCCCAGAAATAAATGACCAGCCATATAAGTAGGGGAAAGCTGTCTCCAATGCCCTAGCAGTCACACAGACACGCTCGTATGCACACACACAGGCATGGACATGTACACAAAAAGATCTAGATTTCTCACACATACCCCAAAATCCTTCTTACAATGAACTATCCACCCACACCTTCCATTCCCCCCAATGCACACACATACATGTACGTTCACACTTGCTCTCTCTCCCCCACACACACACACACAATATCTGTATCTATGGCCATGCCTCACTTCTCCCAACCTGACAGATTTGTATGTAGTACCGCAAGGTGGTCGTTTGCAGTCTTCTGTTTACAGGCTTCGAGGGTGGCTTTCATCATAATGCACCAATGGAGTATGGGCTCCTGGGGTAAAGAAATATACTTACTGGCAGACAGCATTACTACGATGAAATATTATATGGAAAGAAATATTCGATTATTTACTGTTAGTTCCTTCCGGTCTTGTCGGAGATCATACTCAAGCAGATTCAATATTTTGTCATTATTTAACGTATTAACACTAATGCATACATTAGAATTTTAAGGGGATGTGTTATCCCCTCAGGCAACCAAGAATTCATATTTAGGTCAGATCATTTCTTATTTAAAAATATGTAGTATAGTGTTATAGAACACCAAACAGCCATGCACAGTGTTACGATGCTTATCTGAATACTGATTGGCCTTCATCTAGGACTATAGGCTTGCCTACAAGAGCCTTTGTGTTATTTGTCCTCAATTTTTGTGGTAAGTAAAAGTGGGCATGTGTTGTGTATTTTGAGGCATTCAGTCTTACGTAGACTTATTAATAGTATCCCTCCAACCTAAAACATTTACTTCCACATGTCTTATCGTAAAATCATTGCTTATAGTGATGTGAGATTTGACTAATTCTACTGAAATTTTTTGTTATAGAAGTTATTCAGTCAGAAGATTCAATCTTTAGTTTGTTTTAGTCAGTAACGACCATAGCAGCCAGAACTCTCTATCGGGAAATAACAAACAGAAACTCAAAGGAGTCTACATATCTAAGAAAGAGGGAAGTAAAAAAGAGGGTTATTATAAAATAAGTAACTGTGTTTAATGGTTCTTTCTGAAAAAAAATATTTAGCATAAACTGAATGTAAACAAATGAGCCAATCTAATCAGCTACATGTGGTGTGAATGCCTGCTCTGAGTTTAAATCATGGGCAGGTCATACCATGACTGTAAACGTGGGACGTGGCGTGTCCTTTGTCGTGGTAATATAACTGAACTGATACATGAATGGATTATACTGAACACTGGCTTGCCTAGAGGGGGACATGAACACTGGAAAAGAACATCTGGTCTCTGTTTGTTAGTGACACCTATCTGTATGTTGAGTCCTGTGACCCGTTGACCATCTGTTCTGGCTATAACAGTATATGTTCTTTGATCTATAGATATGTGGACACTTACAATGGCCCTTTCTCCTTGGGGGCAGAAAGGGAAATTTGCTCCTTTGGGACAGGATGACGTGTTATTTGCATAGGATGAATATGCAAATATCTTGTCTCCACCTATTTTGTATATAGTATTGACTGTAACTATGATTCTTTAGAGATATTTCGCTGTCATCTGTGTGGAATTGAACTATACTCTCCTTGCAAGTAAATTAATAAACTGTTAATTGTGCTCAAGAGCATTCTCTTGTTCTTACTTAAAGTTGGTTAGAAACACTATTTGGGCATAGAACTGAATTGCCAAAATACCTTGCTTGCCAAACAGCATTTTTATAGTAAAGTGTTTGATATTTTTACTTCAGATCCCAATGCTGAATCAATATGGTACTCTCCAAATATAAAAGTAAAGTCTTAACAGCTAGCTAGCCGGAGCTGCTCTACTACACACCAACTTAACGTGCCTCTCTCATTCTTAAGGTCTAAGGGTCTATTGGGATTTCAAAATCCGCCAGGCAATATCTTGACCTTTTGACCTCTCGGGATGTCATCCTTTATGGTAGAATGATGTTCTTTATATTGTGTATTCTAAAGAATAGTTAACATTGTTTGAGAAGACTTAATGAGTATATTAGGTGTATGTACAGGGTTCGGTTTATTACGGCGAACCTGAATAATAAGCCAAACAGGCTGGAACAAAAAGGGCGTGCGCGCAGGCACGAACAGAGCACGTAGGCTACACGCAACAGCGACAATAACACACACGGAGACAAGACACACAGGGGTTTAAATACCCAGCTAACTGGGTACAGCTGAAGGGAATCAGGGAAGG
>JACXGK010005420.1:21933-33365 GCA_016801125.1 Novumbra hubbsi | reverse complement strand
TATTAAGGGGATCAGGGCTGTAACTGACTGTGGTAGCCGTACCAGTACATGTTATTAAGGGGATCAGGGCTGTAATTAACTGCGGTAGCCGTACCAGTACATGTTATTAAGGGGATCAGGGCTGTAATTAACTGCGGTAGCCGTACCAGTACATGTTATCAAGGGGATCAGGGCTGTAATTAACTGCGGTAGCCGTACCAGTACATGTTATTAAGGGGATCAGGGCTGTAATTAACTGCGGTAGCCGTACCAGTACATGTTATTAAGGGGATCAGGGCTGTAATTAACTGCGATAGCCGTACCAGTACATGCGCCATCTTGCTCGTTCCCGCCAAGACTCAGAGGACGCGTCGGCTCTGCGTTCACGCCACGACCGGGGATCTGCCCTTGGATCAACTGGCGGAACAGGGCACCACCAGGCTGGCGGAACAGGGCACCACCAGGGCTTGGCCGCGGGCGACTTCCCTGTTGATTGTACTGTCTGGTGTGGGTGTTAATGGAGCCTCGGTGAAACAGAGCTCGCGCCGTCAGGGGTAGATGTGCGCCACACACCCCTGATGACTACGCCGTCACCACACCTCGGGAGGCCCCGGGTGGAACCGGATGCTTGCCAGGAAGACAGTGTGATTACTGGAAGTGCATTTAGTGAGTAAAGTTTTTTAGTTCTGCCTCGTTCAATAACAGCAGGTGTTTGCTCACCTTTTTTTTAAGCGCAATCAACTAATCCTCTGTTTTGTTTTTCAGCCAAACAGTTTAGTACCGCCAGCTTTCCTTACAACTGGTTTTAATATGAAGTGTACAGACGGAGTTGTGGAAGCGCTCTGAATATTCTACGGTTACCGTGTCGACTGTTCATATGGTAACAGTGTTTGCTTCCCTACTCCCTAGTTCCTTTCCTCAGCCATATTACAAAGCCCGACATAGAGGAAATGCTCAAGTGAGTCTTAAGGATTCTCAGTGAGACTTGTTCCTGTCATCTCAGAAGTGCAACTAAGTGCCCTGGCTGATCAATGCGGCCCACGTCACTAGCCTGGCCATTTTCAACCTGTAGATGGATTCCTTTTAAAAAGCTTTGAATGATTGCTTACAAATAAAAAAAGCGTAATAGCGTGAAGCCAGCATTTGGGGCAGCATGAAGCCAGGCCAGCCATATGAGAGGATGGGGAAATGAGAGTCAGCCAGGCCCTTTGGGGATCTTTTTCCACAGGCAACATCCTGAAACGATGTTTTAATCTAGAGATGCTCTCCAGGGTGGGGATACTTGTATTTGCCCTGGGAAAGGAAACCCAGCTTCCACAGAAGTATACCAGGCATGAGGCTTCCTAGGAACCCTCTGGTAGTCCAACAGGGGCGAGGCAGCAGTGCCAACAGGATGACTGGAGCTGACGCGTCATTGTGGCAGACATACTCATCCATTCGTACACTGAGGTACCCTAGTTAAGATATTTGCATTTCGTTGGTTTGCATTTTAGACGGATCACTTTCAGTTTGTCGAAGGAAATAATAGCCCGTCGGTTTGACGTTAAGCCACGCTTCGGTATTTCTTGAACATTTTTATATTGCTCTGAAATGCGCTGCCTGAGTGAACAAAGCCGTATATTCTTGAAAACAAAGACACACGGGGCATAACCGAAGACACAAAGAATTCACGGCGGTCACAGTATTGACGGATGCTGTCGTGAACGGTGTGGTCATGAATCACTGTTAGGACGGTAGTGTCCTTGACCTCTGCGTGAAGACATTCCCACAATGCAAATGCCCCAAATCTGAGGCACGCCATTCCCATCGCAGGGCATCACTTCTGACCAGGTCCCCATGGGCTTCAGTGCACTCGCAAGGAACTGGTGTGCCATTTGGAACTCGGTCTGACCCAAAACCACCCCTGCGTGTGATAATGAGGCTTTGTGATTACAGGGAGTCTATGAGACCCCTGTGGTTTAACGCTATGGGGTTCAACGTTTGAAAAGGGTCAATATCGGTTGATCTTGAGTGAGGCGTGTTGAAGTCTTCGCCGGGCACTGCGGCTGTGTCACTGAGGCCAGGGGTTCAAATCCTGGTGTCCCTGCATAGAGACGGCTGATGGAGGTGCTGCATGGGGGTGGTGCAAATTGACTCAGCACCACCCACGGTTGGTGGCGCCAGGTGGGTCATTGCACCTGCCTTTGCCCTGGTTAAGGGCCTGTTGACGTTGCGAGAGAGAATGTAACGCAAGAGAGGCCTGCATACCTTGGCCTGCATACTCATTACCACAGCGTTTGCATGACACCAGCTTATTGGAGACGCGTCAAGCAGGATTGTGGCTGTCAATTGTTGGAAAATGTAAAGTGATGTGTGAGCACTGCAACAATACTTTTTACTGTTAATTGGCCTCATAGTTGCCCTCACACTTGCAAATCTCAAAAATAGAGAAATTACTTCGCCCCTCAGAAGTTGAGGCCTGGAGCCATTGATATCTGCAAGTTTACACAAATTCTTCGATTTGTCAGTGAAAATGTGGCCATAATGCTAACTAGCCTTCCTAGAGCAACCCGGCCCATTATCGTGCATCAGCCAATGAAATAAGAAATAAAGGTGCAAGTCCAGAAAGAAGATCCCTAACCCTAGAAGAGACAGCCAACGAGCAGCTTCTGTAACCATGCAGTCGGCTAAATAGATTGAATGGTTTCAAATCATCTTCAACAGCTATTAACCAACCGCTCCAGAAGCCAAGTCTGAGCAGAGCATCACTGTCTCTTTCTCCTCTTGTTTCTTTTCCTGTAGGCTTAGCTAGACTGTCAGTCACTCGCTTTCTCCCCCAAAGCTCCTGTCCATCCTACTCCCCCCTCCCTCCTGCCGTAGGGTGTCTTGGGGCTATGGTCGGTCTTCTCTCCCCCACTTCATGCCTGCAGATTTAAGGCTTTGTTATGTAAGTAATGTTGTAATTTAAGAATAGGCCTTGTATAATGTTATAATCGGTTTTACAATGTTGATTAAATGTGTAATTGACAGACAGCTGCCGTCAGTTATTTGATGAATATGGCTAAGGCGCATATCTGCCATTCCTTATTTAATCCTTGGAGTCAGGTTACTTTTTAATGGATTTAGTTCAATAATTTACATAGTCTAACACAGATCACATACTGTAGTTTTACATTTAAATGAAGGACACTGCAGTATTTGAATTTAAAACTACCAATGCAATCAGAACTGCTCAAATCAAGTTAACACGATATTCTGTAAACAAATGTAACATGACCAGTGTTCAGACTGCACCGCCTTACACAGACTGCAAATGCAGTTGATTCATGGCTCAAAAAGAAAGAAATGAAGAGTTCTGGAATGGCCAAGTCAAAGCCGGGATCTTAATCCTATTGAGATGCTTTGGGGTGATTTCAAACAGGCTGTGCAATACAAGAAACCTTTCAAACATCACACAACTAAACAGATTCTGCATGGAGGAGTGGGAAAGTCGAAGTCAGAGACTGGTAGACAGTTATAGGAAACGTCTTATTGAGGTTATTTGAGCCAAAGCGGGCAATACCAGCAATTAAGGTGTCTGGTGTCCTAACGTTTTCCTCAGAAGGACATTTTATCTTTTGTTAAATAAATGATGTCATGGTTAAAATGCCATCGTTTTGGTTCAATTACATCACCTTTATCTATAGATATTATTTTAAAGATATGTGTCCATATTTCTTAAAAAATATCTAAATATTTCAGGGGGTGTCCTATGTTTTTGAAATGACTTACATGGTAAATAACCTTGTTTTGTTAACTCACTGTTGTTTTAACCTATGTTCTATGTACCTCTGTTGTCCTTTTTGGGAAATAAACTGTGTTTGTAGTATTTTCTGGGTTCCTCAGCACCAACTATAGGAATAGTGCTTTAATGATTCCAATTGAAATCTGGTAACATTGGTTTCATTTAGTGAAGCGTGAAACAGCACACGTTACTTTTGTGGACGTCATTTATGTTATCCTCATCACCGGTAATATTTCCCTGTGTTTTCTAAACTAATATACCAATGTGTCAACTCTTCCTTGCAATTTTCTTCCATGCCGTTGCAGTCGCTTTTGTGGTGTGGACGAGATTAGTAGTCAGAGCATAATCCCTCAGTAAACACAATTGTGACACCTCTGTGTTTTCATAATGTGCCACAATACGTCAAGGCATGTTCAATAACAAACACTTTATTGTTTCATTTTGTGAGAATTCGTTTTCCCCTCCTCTCAACTCCCAGAATGCCCACACATATTACTGTGGCACGTTTCACTGTGTCGCTCCGGCACAGGAGTCAACGTGGGGGCGCGGGCCGCTGGGTTATGGCCACGATGTCTCGCACACGGCACATTTTATGACCCTGCCGGAGCGACTGATGTCAAGGGCGTTGTTCTCTGTCACCTTGAGACGTGTTCTCTGTCTATCTCCCCGACACCCACGGGAACACTGAATGTCAGTCTAATGACTTGTGCCACGTATTGCGTCCTAGTCATTATCACACAAACACATACGGAGATCGAGGTGATTCTTTTTCTAACGCTTTTTCTCTGCACTCCAACACCCCATTTGTAGAGAACATCCAGGGGAAACGTCTGGATGCCTCAGTGTGTTTGTCTGAACGCTGAAGCTTCAAAGTCACTTGTGCTTGGTTATTTTTTTATTTTAGATTATTATACAGATGAATGTTTCCGGTGTGAAAATCCCTGTAAGTGTCCTTTGGCATTTTTTAAACACAAAGTTATTCAATGTTTCAAAGGGAACAAAATACAAGACATCTCCATGTGAATCCCCGCCTGTACAGCCACAGGTCATCTCCATGTGAAGCCCCAGGTAATCTCCATGTGAAGCCCCAGGTCATCTCCATGTGAAGCCCCAGGTCATCTCCATGTGAAGCCCCAGGTCATCTCCATGTGAAGCCCCAGGTCATCTCCATGTGAAGCCCCAGGTCATCTCCATGTGAAGCCCCAGGTCATCTCCATGTTAAGCCCCAGGTCATCTCCATGTTAAGCCCCGCCTGTGAAGCCCCTGCACATCTCCATGTGATGCCCTAGGTCATTTCCATGTTAAGCTTCACCTGTGAAGCCCCAGCGCATCTCCATGTGAAGCCCCGCCTGTATAGCCCCAGGTCATCTCCTGTGGCTATGTCAAGCTGACCTTTAGTCAAGTACCATCTTAAATACTACAGCTTGGTGCCAAAACCAGTGCCCAAAAAAGCACCCCCCCCCCCCATCAGACAAGCCACGTTGTCTTAAAGAAATGCATAACTTACTCTCTTTGCCCGGGCCGAGGCTCGTGTAGGTGTCACACAGCTCAATTCTGGTATGAAGGGAAACCTTTTCCAATTCCGTCACACGCACACACACACGCACACACGCGCGCGCGCGGTGCAGTGCTTGAACCCCTTATAGCATTGACGCACTGTCAAACTAGCACACTGAGTGATGAGTCAACCTTAATGATACAATGGATATTGGCCGTGGCGGTTTTAACTCCATCAGGCCAGCAGCGGCGTTACCTAAGGTGTCGCCACTCACCGGACAGCACCGTAAACAGACCGCCTCGCTGAATGCCTCGGAAGCGCCTACTAGAGATAATGAAGTGCCTTGAGGTGAAAGGAGACAAACGGCAGGATCGACGAAGTGACTCCGTGTGGTTGTTGAGAGCTGAAGGGGGAGGGGCGGAGCCAGGGGGGAGAGGCAGAGTCAGGGGGAGGGGCATTGGAGGGGCGGAGCCGGGGATGGGCGGAGCCCAGGGGAGGGGGCGGTTTGCTAGGACATGTAGTCAAGGTGTATTGAAAGGAGGCTGCTTTGATCTGGAAGGTCATTGTAGCACCCCTCATTAATTTGGCTTTTTCATTTGCCTCGGAGGTCCAAACCTCTCCAGCGACATAAGCATTTGCATGTGTGTGGGTGGGTGTTAGAGGGTGTGTGTGTGTGTTAGAGGGTGCGTGTGCATGTGTGTGTGTGTGCGTGGCTTATTCAGGGGGACCTTTTATTTGATGAAATCATAATTGAAGACATTTCGTAAGGTTGCGCTGTAACCTAGCATTCAAATGTAGATTTTATCATCAATCACCCTCTCATGCTGGAGCATGAATCAAACTTAGTGCAGCGATGTGTGTCTTTATAAATACAGTATTTCCAATAAGCCAAAGCAACGGGTCTATTTTAGGGTACCCTGGAAACAGTGAGGTAAAATTTTTCACAGGAAATTGGGAGCTGGAAAATTGTGTTTGTGACATAAACAAGTTTGCTTTATTATCGTGGCTGAGAGGGATCCTAAATGAATTGTTCCTTTTGATGGAACATCTGATGCTTTTCTCTATAAATAAACGGCCATTAAAAACCAACCACTCTGTTTGTTTCACCTTCCTGGAGGTGCAATTCTTCTGAGTCTGTGCTCCTCAGGAAGAGAGAAGAAGTCTGTGCTCCTCAGAAAGAGAGAAGAAGTCTGTGCTCCTCAGGAAGAGAGAAGTCTGTGCTCCTCAGGAAGAGAGAAGTCTGTGCTCCTCAGGAAGCGAGAAGAAGTCTGTGCTCCTCAGGAAGAGAGAAGAATCTGTGCTCCTCAGGAAGATGAGCCATCACTAAGCATTGTGTCCATGCAAAGTGCAGGTGTAATGTTTCTTCCTCTCAAACGATTTGTAATGGCTTTGTTTAAAATATACATTACCGCTTTCAATTATTAATGTCATGCCGTAATCTAATAAATACCAATAAAATACACATTTCTTGTTCTTGTTTTGCTTTTGAGTGGTCCATTTGGCCCTTTTATTTAAAAAAAATATATAAAAATGATATTTTTCATTTTCTTTTACCTTAATTTCCTCGGTTGAATGGGGATTTCTCAAGTATGCTTTTTGTAAAGAACCACACTGCTAAACTGTTTACATAGAAAGAACAGACAGGACCTTGGTATTTTAGACAAAACACAAAACGTTGTGGAAAAATGTGATGTCACCTGCGTTGCCTTTGCTTTCAAAGATCATGAGGTTCTTGCACAGAGGTTCTTGCGCAGAGCTGTCGCTCTTGGGTTTTACTGTTGCCTATTCTAACGGGACACCATTTTAGACTCTCGGCAGGTATTACCAAGTGGGCTGGGTCTTGAGGGGGGGGGCGTCTTCTAAAGAACCAGTGGACATGCATTCCAGGATAGAGGAAGCGTTACCTGCAGCACTCGCCAGGGCCTAGAACGGACGCTTGAAGCCTCTGTCCGCTAAAGAGCCCCTGGCCGCAAGGGGAGAGTGGGCCAAAATTAAATTGCTTTTATGGCAAAGTCCAGGAGAGCGAAAATGCTAAACTGGAGCTGAACTCACAGGGCAAAAGGGTGGCCACCAAACAAACACTGGGAGAGATCCAACAACCCAATAACCCAAACCAAGGCCGCATACTCACTGCTTGGGAATTTGAACCAGCAACCCTCAGGCTATCAGTCTTCACACTGTCTGCATCCCCTTAACGGTCATGTTGCAAGATCAATGATGCCGTTCTGTTTCACGGCTGTTATAACCAGAACCTGTGCAGGTATATACAAGAGCCTGCGTCTCCATGCGAAGCCCTATGTGTGAAACCCTGCCTATGAAGCCCCATGTGTGAAGCACCGCCTGTGAAGCTCCATGTGTGAAGCCCCATGTGTGAAGCACCGCCTGTGAAGCCCCGGCGCGGCACGACAATATGCACCGACAGTGGTCGATCGCCAGGCGTCTGCGATGGATGCAAGGTTTGTCGGTCAGAAGTACATGAAGCGAACTGCATGGGACCTCGTGCGGTTCTCCGGTGAGTCTGTCAGCCCCCCGAGGCGCTTCGCCCTCAGACCCCCTCCGTCCCACCGCCTGGATCTGCCCCCCCCACCACGATTCAGTTGATTCACGTTCAATCACACGTCGTTAGGTCAAGATGACTCCCGCCACAAGGAACAAGTTCTGCAGACCAAATGCTCCCCTGTTCCCTTCACAGCACACTACCTCTGATGGGTCCCTGTTAGGTGCAGTATCGGGGGAATTTGCTAGGGATCGAGGTGAAATTACGGAAGGTTTTTTTCCAGCTCCGTGTCCCCCCAATGACATGGCTGCTGTGTTAGTTAGTGGATTGGAAAGACTGGGTTAAGATGTCAGGAATCGGGTCCAAACGGTCTAGTTTAATGACAGTCAAATGCTATGAGGGTTTCCTGACACGATGATTGACAGGTACCACCCCCATCCTATTCGATATTCATTACCGCATTAACATGAAAATGTTTCATTTAAAACAAACCAGAAAGGTTTTCTCTCTCGGCGGGTGTAAAGGTTCCAATTATTTTCAGCTTATTTAGGCTTCTGAAATCACCACAATCACAACCTGCAACCCTTGAAAGCGGTGTTACATGCCCTTCAGTGCTGAAAGACCGGGAATAAATCAACAATCGCCGTCCATACAATGATGCAATGCAGCCTATCAATATTGTCTATTATGCCTGGATTAAAATTGATTGGCAAATGAATGTCACACACTAGGAAAGTTTATAAAAGCGATACAAGTGGGAAAGGGAACACTTTGATTATTTTCTTTCCCAACTAAATACATTTTATTGTTATTGATTTTACACACACATATATACGTTTTTCTCTAAAGCCCTTCCACAGGTAGCCTTCAATAGTCATTAACCTCTTAAAGGTCATCAGAATACCCGTGAAACACAGAATTACAAGTTGAAAGCAAAACAAACAAGGCAAGACGGGCCCCTTCTATCATTACACTGTTGTAATATGCTTTGTTAACTATGGCAACTGTAACTACAGCAACTTCTGCCGTAACTTCCTCAATGCTTCCAAAGTGACGAGGAGGCCCCCCACGCGTCTCTCGCAACCCGTCCGCATTTCTCCACCGAGGTTGGACTTAGCGGAGAGCACTGGCAGAGGCCGTGTGTGTTTGCCGTCGTCACGCGTTTCCTTCCTGCTCAGCCCGGCCTGCTCACACTCCTCTGCCTTTGTCAGGCACGTCGGGGTTAACTCTGCCGGACCTTGGAGCATGGCGGCGTCTCACACGTTGGGTTCCCCCCCGTTGGGGTCCCCCCCCCATCCCTTGTTTCCGTGTTCAACCCCCTGACCTGAAGCACACCCCCTGACGGGGCCGTTTCCATGGTGCGTTGTGCGAGTGGAGGCTGTGGAGGATGAGAAGCTCCGTCTTTATTCCCCGCCTCACCCAAGATGAAGGCGGTTGAGTCGCGCTCTGCACTGGACACGCCCCCACACCGCCACCCCTGCCCCCGCCAGCCTCCACCACGCAGACGTCTGAGGTGGGGGCGGACAAGGTGGGGAGGAAGGAAGTGGGAGGGTCCTGGGGATGAGGTTTGTTCATAGCTGGGTGAGATTGATGACCGCGCCAGCAACAGTCCACCTCTTCCTCCACCTCTTCCTCCACCTCCTCTAACCACCTTGTGAACGTGCGGTGGCAGTGTGGGGGGGGTCTTCGTCGTCATTCAGTAGGTTCGCTGAGGCGTGTGAGAAAACATCCCCCGCAGGAGATGAAACTGCTGTGATTTAAAAGAGACCCAGTCGTTCTCCTCCAAAAGCACCCCGTTCCTCCCTCTGATTCGTCCTCTCTTTTCACTCTCACTCTTCACTCTCTCTTTTCTCTCACTCTTCACTCTCACTCTTCACTTTCTCTTTTCTCTTTATCTCACTCTCTTTTCTCTCTCTCTCACTCTTCTCTCACTTCTCGCTTTTCTCTCACTCATCCCTCTCTCTCCCTCTCTCTCTCCACTCTAAATTTTTTCCTCTCTTCCCTCACAGAGAGATCAACGGTAAGTGCGGGTATGAGGATCCCATATTAGAGAAGACGGGGTAATGGGACGGATGGAGGGATGGACAAAGGGAGAGAGAGAAGGGGGGAGAGAGGGAGGGGGAGAGGGAGGGGGAGAGGGAGAGAGGGAGGGAGAGGGAGAGGGGGCGCAAAGACTACAGGCTTGACTGCCCCGGTGTCATCAACATCTGCCACCTATCAACTGGGATATTGATTGATTGAGGCCCACCATCGCTCCTCCACAGGAGAGGGAGGGAAAGGAGAGACCAAGCGGAGAGGCGAGAGGGCATGGCCTGAAGTAGAGGGAGATGGAGGAGTTTGAGCCCTCCATCAGGCGACAGTATGGGTGTTATTCTGCAGACTCCTCCAAGGCAATAGTCTGGGTTCATGGTTTGGCTTGTGTTGTGCCACGGCTGTCAATCAAAACTCCTCTCAGAGGCTTGTGAGAAACGCATCATCCCACACACGTATGCAAGCACACACACAAACACACACACACATACACCACCCTTCCAGCCTGAGTAAACGAAGGAGAAAGGAATCATCTAATTATGAAGCTTAATAAACTCCCTCCGAGGGGGAATGCTTATTTTTTTGTGTCCTTTGGGCAAACATTCTTTCCACATGACAGAGTCACTTGCACAACGAATCACATCTTTTAAATATTTTCACACTTCTTACTCTGTGTCACCTTGGGTGTTTGGTAGCTTTGTGAAGCAACGCTTGGGTTTTCTCTTTCTTTTCCAGTTCGGTGCGACGTCTCATTTTGCCTCTAATTATGTTACACGTTTTCTTGCGTATTGCGTGTTTCCATGAAGTTGAGCCTAAACTAAAGAACGCAGACAAATTAATATAAAACACGTCTATATTTTTGATTTTGTCGCCAGTATTTCGGGTTTGAGTATTTGCAGGACAGACTAGGACAAAATGTAATATCAACTCATGATTTTTCATGTTCACAGTGTTGGTTTTCACTAGAATCTGCTGTTTTTCTTTTTTCGGATTAATTGAGCAGACCCTCCTAACATGTCTAATGGTCTTGCTCAAGGACACAAAACGGCAGATGTTTCATTTTGTTGGCTGAAGGATTTCCCAGCCTGCGCTCTAACCGCTGGGCTATCCGCAATCCCACAAATACCACACACAATTCTCTGGAAAAAAAAACTTAAATGAAAGGAGGTTTCTTGTTCTTATCAAGCCTGTCGTGAAAGAAACCCACACCTGGAGGTTATGCAAGTGTGTAGGAGGGGCATTGTTTCCCTTCAGCACTCAGCTGCTCCCAAGGAGGTGTGTGTGTGTGTGTGTGTGTGTGTGTGTGTCTGTCACCTCTGCAGGCTGATGAGTAACTTGCACCCGATGTTCACAGTCACAGTCCAAAATGGCATCCACATTTCTGGTGGCACTTTCATTTCGGTCGTGAATCTGTAGATGCTTCAGACTATTGATAACATTTCAGTTAACTACACGCTAACACGGACCGCAGCCTCAAACCTCATCCTGTAGTACCCTTATACTAACGCTTATACTAACGCTTAGTCTCCACCTTACCTTACCTATGGTCGCAACGCATTCAGCCTTCCAGTCCCGGGACCAGGTGTCCACGCTCTACGCTCGGCCCCAGCGGATGACGAGGAACCATCGGGGTGTTATTTCGGACGCGACCGCGACCCCGACCC
>JACXGK010005420.1:11364-21833 GCA_016801125.1 Novumbra hubbsi | reverse complement strand
GGGCCTCGTTTAGCGTCAGTTGCGCTTTGAATTCACCGGGTCCGGTATTGATTTTGGGAAGCGCATTTGCAGTAGTTGTTTGGATTACGTGTCATTACCGTGGCGATTGCCACTGGCATGTTCTCCAGGCGGTTGCTGTTGCCATGAATGTTTGTTTGAAGAAAACAGATAAAATCTGTTTATTGGTTTTAATCTCTGTCCACTCGTCCATCTTTATGTCCATCATCTGCGGCTATAAAAACAGCACACTGCTCTTTCTTGCATTTCACTAGGCCACCCAACCCCCACCAAAATACCCCATTAATTGTGTGTCTTAATGTGTGAGACATGCTGAATGTAAATGCGGGCCTTGCGAGGTTCATTGATTTGATAGCTTCCAAGGAAAATATCAAAGGGACAAGGTGACTGAATCCCGCTTGGGACTAACGGGCATCGCTTTCCTGTGGAGTAGCCAACGCCAAAGGTAGTGATTCGCCTACGCTGTGGCTTTGGCCGCTAACGGTCAGCACCTTGATTTGGTTGACCATTCATTTATTTAGCAGACTGTCACCCATTTACCCATCAGTCAGGTCCGTCCCTCCCTCATGTAACAGGGTGTAAATAGCCCCGTTTTGAGAATCAGTTCCTTGTGTGTATGTTCTGAACGTTCTCAGTACCTATTTGGCGGTCTGCCCACTCCGGGGTACCGCAAGGAATCATGGGGGCAGCGAATGAAACGGGGGCTCAGGGACGTTCCCACTTCAGTTACAGTTCACCCCAAATCCTTCCTAGAAATAAGAGTGCATTTCTGTTTATATTCCTTCTCCACGCCTCGCCGTCTCTGTTGCTTCTTTATAATTAACCTTTATCTTAGGAGAACAAAAAAGCCCACTGACAGACGCAGTCTCTTTAATTTTCCTGGTGGAGGAGGCAGCAACAGCCCATGCAGCGTTACGACAAACGCCACCGTCAACGCGGCAAGCGCTGAAACTTCTTCAGAAGTAGGCCATGCTGAGAAGAGAGGATGGGGACGAGGTGAGAAGGGTTGTGGTGGGGATGGAGGCAGAAAGTGAAGAGGGAGCAGGTGAGGAGGTGAAGAGGGAGGTGGCGAAGAGGAGGAGGGAGGTGATGATGAGAAAAGACAGCGGAGGGACGAGGTGAGGAGTTGTGGAAATGTGTTCCTGCTGAACGCCAAGCTGGTGTTCAGAGGATTTTGGCGGATGGTCGGATGAGCCTTTTGGTGGGTTGAAAACCTTGTTTCTCGTGTGCGTATTTGAAGGGCCGTGTTATTGGTGCGTATTACGTTCGACTGTCCGATCATGTGTGTCTTCTCACAATGCGATTTGTGCTTTTTCCTGTGAGTCAGCACAACATAGACCCGGCCGTGCTGCTCAACACCAGTTCTGGAAGGCTGGATGTCGTTCGTACCTGCTAGTTCATTGTGGAATTCTGGTGTCGCTTGGTCCTGAATAGCAAGAGGGGAGAAAATCAACAGGATTGGAGATGAATTGCTCAGACCTAACCTGGCTGCTGTCTCTTTTTAAATGTTCAATAACATACATTGCGTGCCTTACCATGTAACTTCAATGGGTAGATTTGTTTTTTTACAATTTGTTCGATTTGTGGTTAGGGGAAAACAGTGCCTAGATTGTCTTTCTACTTTTACCATATATTTGCCCTATGGTCTGTAGGCGTTATGCATCCGTACACGCCCCTTTCTGTAGCTAGACGTATGTGACAAGAAAAGTTGATTGAACACTCGAAACTGCAGTGTTTCATTATCTTACTTTCTTTCTTATTGTAATTTAGTAAAGTTGAAAGTAAGACATTGTTGACCTATTGTTGACATTGTAGACCTATTTGTGTCGTCCATCTTAGTCGCCGTCACAAAATACCAAAACAATTCCTTCCTTTGGAAACACGGGATAGTTTGACAATGACAAGTTTTTTCAATAACTCTTCAGAGAACATGGACTCCTTCTAAAACAGTCTACAGCAATGGCTTAGAGCTTTTAAAGTAATATGGATGTTTTTTGTATGCTTGATGTTCCTTTAAATAATATATTAATCCAGGGAAATCACTTCTCTGTTTTTTGCAAAATATCCCACCAGTAAAGACAAGCAGACAAAGAAGTACAAAAAGACACAAGGGATATTTTCTTTGTACAGTAGAAATGTTAGGGGCTAACGTGATATGTGCTAACTTGATATGTGCTAACATGAGCATGTAGCAAAAGACAAGTCCAGAAACATTAACTCTGCTGTCTTTTTCTTTCTAATGTCTGGCTACAAAACATATGTTATCTCCAACAACGCTATTCGGATTTTGTGCCCAGTGGGAAACAACAGTCAATAGTAAGCACCTTAAAACTACATATTCACCCTTGTAATTTACAACAGCGTGTGCTTTGAAGTCAAATGTCATGTCACTGACAGCGGCATCATGTACAATTGATGGCAAATGCAAGATATTAACCAAGACCAAGTTATTGACATGCCTGAGGTGGACAACTCCATTTTAAAAGCTGCATCACCAGACATGAAACAGATAGCAAGGTTCCAGGCACTTGTGAGACTCCATACTTAAACGCAGTAATGCATTGTAGCAAGAAACAATAGCACGCTGACAAAGCTGTGAAAGATTAGCTGACCTGTAGACAGTGTTGGCTGCAGTGCAACATGGTTTTGGTACCTAAAAACGCAGCAGCAGTGAATGATGGATGGCTGGAAATGTTGTCTTTAGTTTTTTCCCCGGCTGCGTGGGATTGGATAGTTCCAGAAATGGAAAACCATTACAGGGTGATAAAACGGAGGGAAGGGAGGAGTTTGATATGAGTGGTTGAATTCTTGGAGAAAAGACACATACATTGGTTTTTTGTCTTTTGTTCTCAGTTGAAGCCAGATGACTCTGCCAAAATTACTTTTTAGACTAAACAGGGTATTTTTGTGACTTTGTTTGTAATTGTCCTAATGTCTTATAAGACAAACAAACCCTTAATGCCCAGATTGCTTTAACCATGCTTTAAAAAACTTGCTTGGGACATTTGAACAATACTGTAAATGACATTGAAATAAACATACCTGTCTTTTGCAAGTTTTATCTTGTGTTCGAGCATCTTGTTTTGTGTGTACACTTTGTTTTTAACCTGAACTGTATGTGTACATGACCAGGCATGTAAATATAGCATCAAGGCGAACATATAAAACAGTACTACTTACATTACCATCAGGCTATTGTGTAAGATACATTACCAAGCACGATCAACAGAGTCTGTGATGTTTTGTAAAAGAAAGAAGAAACAATGATAATAGTTTCAATCGTTAAGTATCAGGTTTGTTTTGAACTCAAGAGAAACTGCTGCTGCGTATGCAAGTTGAAATGGCATGGAAGGTAATGTTAAAAAAGTGATAATGTCCAGAGAGAGTGAATTTAATCTGATCTCAAAGGTTTTTCTAGCTTTTACACATATAGCAACCAAATGCGCAATACATTCATTCTTACAGCCACTGTTAATTCATCAAGAACCAAATCTTGGTAATGATATAACTGTCCACACCGGATTTGTAAACACACAATTCATTATATATTTGAACATGTTTCTCTCTCTAAACATGTATATCCCACAATGTAATCTTGATCATGTTAAGCGATTGTGCTGTGTGTAGTAAAGTTAGTTAGCTAGCATGCTAGTAGTATCGGTCCAGGGGTGGGAATGGCCCAGGCAGAAAGTGTCTTCTCCAGTGTTATGACATCTTCGACATTCATCAACATATCCTCAGAAAGGTACATCACTGAAAGACATCCATTGGCTTTTATCAAACACAGACCACCACAGCAACATACACATTGTCTTGCAAAATAAAAACAAAACATGTCTACATTTATCGGTTTTGATCCGGTTTGCCCTTCTGTCCACACAGTGACATATTTGCATGGGTTGTTGGTTGCGCGAAGAAACTCCCAAAACTCCAAGAAAAGCACTCCTTCTGGACAACTTTATGTGAAACAAATCTCACTGCCCTAGAAATCTCTCAGACAAGATGCACACCACCTAAAGTCCCCCAGGGTGAACTTTCCCTTTAATGTTGAGGGATCAAATAAAACAACCATGTTCAGTCACTAGTTAGATGAAGAAAAGATTTGATGTCTTGGTTCAGGATTATCCTAGTCAATTCACACAGGCGCAAAGGTCATGTTTGACTGCGAAAAGTTTCTTACTTGTTTCTGTTTGTGTTTTAATTGATCTTGGTTTAGCTTTTCTCAAGACGCCCGTCATTGTTTATTGCATATCAAAGGAATCAAGATGACAGACACAAGCTTGTCTTTCTCTGGGGAACCATGGTTCTCACATTACAGTTCTAGATGGATTTATTTTCCATGATTGGACTTAATGAGTTACAAACCTGAATTCTAATACTAGTTGAAAACTGAAAACTGCAAACGCCTGCTCCACTCCAGGCAGACTCAAGAAAACGTGTTATGTACTGTAAATATTAAAAACAAATTTGCACTACACATTCCAAACCTTTGGCCACTAGTATGAAAAGTGACATTGTCAAGCATTCCCAACAAACTCTTGGCTAACATGATTGGAATTTTACTTATAAGTAACAATATACTCACGCAATGTACAAAATGGTAGATTTAAAAACAACAATTCGACATTCAAATTTTTAAGTGAGGCTCGTTTTCCATGTGATGGATGTGGATTATGGCTGAGTGGACTATCACCTGTTCTTTAAAAATGTGTCTGTCTTTGTCAAAATCTATTAATTACTTTGACTGACGTAATGCAGGAATAATTAAAGTAATTAAAATGTCCTTTTGCGTTCTCACTTCTAGGTTGTTGCGTTTTTAGCGTCTGTATGGTTGTCTGTGTGTGTGTGTGTTTGTTATTGTCTGTGTGAGTGTCTGTCTGGGTGTGTTTGTTAGTCTCTGTGAGGGTGTAGGTCTGTGTGTGTATGTTTGTTGTGGTCTGTGTGGGTGTCAATCTGTGTGTTGAGCGTGTGTGTGGGTGTTTGTGTGTGTTTGTGTGGCTGATTGTTAGTGTGTTGATGTGTGTCTGTTTGTTTAACGTTTATTTAAATAACTAACATTATGATCTACTTTATCATTGTACTGCTTCCAAAATAGTGGTGTATTTATTGCAGTAATTGTTATTTTGTTAGTTTGCAGTTATTTTGTCCAAAATATTGCTGTTGACAGGACCTACTCCAGTTACTAGTTTGCAGTATCGACTATCATTACATTTCATTATCATAACAAAATTACAAGACATATGTTTTTTGGATGTCACTAATGAAAATCTGTTTGTGACAAGTGTAAAAATATATATATATTTTTTTTCTCCATTGATTGAGTGAACATATATATAAATATATATGCTGAGTACATGTTGACTGGCTTTCCTTCGCTCTGTGGTTTAACTCATCCCAAAACACCTGAATTGGGTGGAGGTCTGGTGATTGTGGAGGCTAGGCTATCTAATGCAGCACTCAATCACTCTTCTTCTTGGTCAAACCGCCCCTACACAGCCTGGAGGTGTGTTTTGGGTAATTTTTCTGTTTAAAAAACTATTGACTGTCCCACTTAGCACAAACCAGATGGTATGGCGTATTGCTGCAGAATGCCGTGGTAGCCATGCTGGTTGAGTTGGCCTAGAAATCTAGAGAAATCACTCAAAGGGTCAACAGCAAAGCACCCCCAGATCATCACACCTCTTCCTCCATGCTTCATGGTGGGAACTGTAACTGCAGAGATCATCCATTCACCCACATTGCATCTCATAAAGACATGGCAGTTCGAAACAAAAATCTCAGATTTTGTTTCATATAACCAAAAGGACAGATTTAAATCAGCCTAATGTCCATTTCTCATGTGTCTTAGCACAAGCAAGTCTTTTCTTAATGGTGTTCAGTAGTGGTTTCTTTGCAGTAAATTAACCATGAAGGCCTGATTCATACATTCTCCTCTGAACATTAGATGTTGGCACGTGTCTCCTGAACTCTGGGAAGCACTTCTTTGAGCTGCAATAATTGCCGATTTCTGAGGCTGGTACCTATAATGAACTTACCCTCTTTTGCATCTTTGGGTCTATTTTTCCTGGGTTTTCCAAATGCGCTTAAAGAAACTTGAAGAAAGTTTGTGAAATTGATTGTATTGATTGACTTATATGTGACAATGATCTGTTATTTTGAATATTTGATCTTTTATTACTTAAATATGGACTATAACATCACAGATGTAATGATGGTCTTCTGCATACCAACCTTTATGTGTCACAACACATCTGATGCCGGCTGTGTTTGCTGCAAATGAAGATTTTTTTTTAGAAAGCATTGATTTCAAATGATCATTCAATGACAATATTGCCTTTTAATTTAGCTGTATTTCCTTCTCAAACTCTATTCAAGTATGTTTCATGGAGCTCAAGTGACCCCAAACTTTTGAACAGCCTGTCTTTCTCTTTCTCTCTCTCTCTCTCTCTCTCTCTCAACATATGTATACACTGTATACGCTGTAGGAACATTATAACTGCAGTGGCCTACAGCTTAACTCGAAAGAGTGCTGCATTGGTCCAGTGTGTTGCAAACAAAATACCACCGTGTTTACACTGCGGTAACTTTGCAGTGTGGAATTTACTGCGTTCGAAACATTTCAGTGGAACGGCACTTTTTCCTACAGTTTCAAAACTGCAATCTTTTTTTGTGGTGGAAAAAAGAATTAACATATCAACACTTGCCAGCAATATTGTTTGGGCATGGAAAAAGTATAGCCTAGAGCCGTGCTTCCTCTCTTCGAATATGTCGAATAAGGTGCTACTGAACGGTCAGAGCTTGTTACCGGGTGGGAGTTAAATTTGTCTCTCCAACACTTCCCACTGGCTATATTATACAGTCGTTCACCGTCTGCGTCTCGCTGCAGCTGTGACTTCTCAATGGTGTTCATTGTAGCGACAACACGTAGTTGGAGCTAGGGTGCCGCGCGGTTACTGCGATCACGTTGAGCGCGCCGCTGTCTGGCAGCGGAATCGTCCCGGCCGTGTGCGAGAGAAGAAGACATCAAACGACCATAATGGTATAAGATGTTACAGCCGAGCGGCTTTCTCAAGACTTCGACTGTGGCAGTTGCGTTTACTATGTCTTGGATTCCCTTTTGGACCTTTGGATGTGATTGCGTATTCCGTCTGAGTGCGTTCTGGAGCTCGAGGAAAAGGTATGAACACGCTATTCATTTTATACTTGAACTGTCCAGGGGGTTTGTCACTAAGGGGACAGTTGGATCTTCTACTGGATGTTTTGTCAGTTCTAGTGAATTTCCTTGACGCAGATGTTCTGTATCTACTCGACACGTTTGTTTGAAACTCTGTGTGTGCGTTTGTGTTTTCTCACAAAATATTGACCCCTCAAGAATTCAGGAAAAACAAACTGAGATATATTTAAATCCGTAAATATATTTAAATCATGTTCTAAATGCGTGTGGCTTTTGCCAGGGATGTTTCTTGCATGGCGTTTTGAATTGCGTCTTTTATTGACGCCTCTAATGATGATCAAATAAGATTGCATTGTTTACTTTATAATTAGTATTCCGTAAAGGCAATATTGTAGATTAATGCTATGAATTTGAATAGCACAATACAGCCTTCTGCAGCTCATGGAAATCATTAATAACTTTAAACTTTGATGTGGATTCATCTATACACCTATTTAAACTTATTGTACATACTGTATGGGAACTATCCAGTAGGTCGGCTTTTTTATAACTTGCATGTCGTCTAAACATTTTCAGTTTATCAGTAGCGTATACTTTTAAATCAAACATGTTTATATATATATATATATATATAGAGAGAGAGAGAGAGAGAGAGAGAGAGAGGGGCGGGGGGGGGTAGGAGAGATTGAGAGAGAGCGTGAGAGGGAGAGAGGGCGAGAGAGGTTGGGGGAGATATAGGCAATAACAATAAATGTCAGATAATGGGTCAATTAACTCTTGTCGATATGAAATGGCCCAGTGTCTTGACTTTCCGTGTGGAACATCACCGCATCATTCACTACCAGCCTACTCAATGATTGTGCTGTCTAAATAACGGCCCTCCCGTTACAGCGTGTAGGGCCATTTTCAACCACTGGGGGGCGTGGATGATAGTTGCCTGTAGCATTGGCGTGCCTTAAGGCCTTTGTTAAAGTTATTTGTTTATAGCAACAATTGAGCTGTAGGCCTAGCTATTGCGAGATTGTCATGTTAATTGGTATACGAAACACATCTTCCTGATGTAACAATTGGGGGAATACAAAATCAGTATTCATGTTTTAATAACATATTCAATAATGCAGTTTATTCTTTAGGCTATATTTACAATTTCATAGCTATTAGAAAGATCCCTTATTATCACACACGCATGTGTGTGTATATATATATATATGGAATATATATATATGAAATATATATATTTATATATATATATATACGTATATATATTTTTATGATGTCTTACAATTAAATGTTAGAGGAATCAATCATTTAGAATTATTTTGGGGCTTTTCTTGTATACATTTGTATAGAAAATGATAATCCCATAGTATTCTTCCACATCAAGAAAGACATTCCAAACGTTTTCTTGTTGTTGGACACTGCAGCAGGTACCTAAACAGTTTTTTTTATCTTCTAGCATACAAGGTTGTGTTGCTTATGACACTACTTGTTATTCCTGCAGGGGTCGAACCACAAGACGTGATTGAGTATTATGTTGCTCACGTCTTGCCCTTATGCCAGTAGGTCATGATAAGCGATCACGACACCGGCTCTGCTTCACACGTTGATTATGTCCCAATAGTGTTTAGGCTGTAGTCTATGTGCCATCTGTCTGGCAGAAAAGATACAGGCACACGAGAAACATTTAATCAACAAGGAGAATCACGTTGCTCCTGGAAACAAAGTGGAAGAGGAACAGCGTTCGCTTAAAACAAGATATTCGTTTAAAATAGCTAATTGGTGACATGTTTCTTGCGAAAGACGAGCAATAGCTTTGTGCTGGAATGTAGCCTATACTTTAAGGGTGTGTTTTAAATAGTCAACCTGTTAATTAAGTAGCACATCCTGTAGCTTGGGGCTTACCCACTGGGTGAAATTACTATGTTATATTTTATGGCGTGAATGCCCTCGGGAAATATGGTTGAAGATTATGGCGGGTATTTTTTATTTATTTTGCAATTACTCCGAGAAGTGACTAAATCGTTTAAATTCATGATTTTGTTAGAGTATATGCAACATGTTTTACATATTTCATTTTGGTTAGTTTCAGGCCTGGTAATAATTTGCCAATCAAACTATGTCTCCAAAGTCTTCCTCAAACACATGCTAACTCCTGCCTTAGTCTCAAACTACCACAATATAGATCCGAAAATGTGGTAGGCTCTCTAAAGAAACGAGGCCATATGTTGCTAGTCTCTTGTGGCTTTGTGCTATGTCCAGATGCCAGGAGCGGTTGCACTCTCTGCGTTCGTGCCTTCTGTCTCCAGAGGAGGCCGCGGTCGTTCCCACTGCGGGGACTAAAGCTTTCAGATGGCCGTCATAGCACTCAGCTTCGAGGGAGCTGTCGGTTGGTAGCAAATGGTTAGAGGAGAAGAGAGGGGAAATGCAGTGGTGTAAGTCAGAAAGGGGTAAGAAAGTAGATATTCGGGGTGATGGCGGTGCGGTATCTATATCGGCGCGCGGTTGGAATGCGCTTTCCACTGGCTCGGTCCTCACTAGTATCGGCGGGGAGCGGCCGCATGTCGCCTTCTGCCACGTGCATCAGATGGCACGAAAATCTGATAGGACTTCATCATCCTGTCTGTGTCCATTTGGGCGAGCTGCAGAACAGTGCGTCCGTGATGTACTGCCAAGACCAACAGAGGGCTTATTTCAGGACCGGGACGAGAAATAAATGGGGGAGAGAAAGTGGAGGAGGGAAGAGATGAAACAAGGACAGCTGTTCTCGATCAGTGCATTACACTGACCACAGTGGCGTACAGCGCCCCGTGTAGCAGCCGGGATAACCTTTATCTTCCACACTGCGAGCCATGCAGTGCACGCACACGCACATACACGCACGCAAGATCATGGGCGCACGCAAACACAAACACACGAACATACACTAGCATGCACACACGCAGACACACATCAAACACTCTCTAGTCTGTTTCTATCCTTGCATAAAGCCATATTCTGAATCTCCTAACTCTGATCTTGACTCTAATCTTAATTCAACCTAGTCCTACTGCTTAACCCTAAACCCAGAATGGCTAAATGTAGAAGTAACTCCAACATTCTTTACATTTCACCTTGAAGTAACCCCTTAACCAGAAATTGTTTTACCATGTGGGGATCAGATTGACAGGTTTAATATATTTGCTGGGACGTCTAAGATCACTGACGCACCCACACACACTAAACCCCCACACCTGACCCCCACACCAGACCCCCACACCTGACCCCCACACTAAACCCC
>JACXGK010005420.1:0-11264 GCA_016801125.1 Novumbra hubbsi | reverse complement strand
ATACGCCACCACATGGCGTAATCAGAGATTCTCCTCTTCATGGCTCAATTAAAATGGCAGGCCGTGCCTTAATTCCACAGCTTTGGCAACGGGTAGACGCTTTATTAGGAGATTAGGTTGGAGCCAGCAAACACACTCGTACGGCCCATGGGCTACAAAGTCAACAGAGATAGGTGGAACAACCCAACCTGCCAATTCAGACACAGAGCAACAACATTAGCTATCTGCGCTAATGGTAGTTGTAGTATATAAGCATGTGAACATATCAAATTACCAAATTACATTTCAGAAGACGATTGGGGGGTAGCTTAGACACCCCGGGACAGGAAGACACCTCATCATAAATCTCATGTGTGTAACCAATGACTCATCGGCTTCATGTCTTTACCTTCTCCGTCAAATTGCTAGCTTTCAGAAGAGGCACGGCCGGGACACACATTGGCTGCTGCCGCTAACGCCTCTGCCGGAGAGAATGATGATTGAAATAAAAAAACAAACATGAAATTTGTAGATACCACAACATAGTTCAGACGTGTATACATGGTATCCTGAAAGATAATCTGGAAAAACAAAATAATTTAATGTCTACCACTGGCATTGCATTGTGAGACACAATAAAAAATCCTCGGCAGACATTTCCTGAACCACTGTCAATAGCTGTGTTTACGTTCTTCCAGAACTCTCCACTCCTTCAATTCAACAGACTGTATGTACGCTGTATAAAGAGAATATATCTAATCAGTTACTAAGCGCTTGTAATTCCCTGCAAAGTGAGGCTTATGAAAGAGATTAGAGGGTTTAGATAAGACATTTCCCCTTCACACAAGCGTCACCTCCGCATGCACCGCAGCATGTCGGATGAGAGTAAGACAGTAAGAGACAGAGAGAGGGAGGCAGAGAGGGAGATAGAGAGGGAGAGAGGGTGGCAGAGAGGGAGGCAGAGAGAGGGGGGTAGAGAGGGAGAGGACGGGAGAGAGAGAGTGAGGGAGAGAAAGGGTGAGAGAGAGAGGGAGGTAGAGAGAGGAAAAGAGAGGGAGAGAGAGGGATGTAGCAAGGGAGAGAGGAAGGGAGAGAGAGAAAGAGATGGGGGAAGAGAGAGAGTGGGAGGGAGAGAGAGGGCAAAGTAAGAAAGAGACAGAGACGGGGGGGAGGGATTGAGAGGTGGATAGAGGGTGATCCAAGAGAAACGGTGAGATCATCATGCACCTACGGACCGATGGTCTAGTGAGTAGACGATAACCGTCTGCCCCATTTCAAACACCTTCGAATCCCTGTGTCAAACGATGTATGACATGTTAAAGTTTCCTTGTAACCGTCCCGCAAAAAGGCAGAACACCTAAGCTTTAGAGTCCCGACTGACCCTGTGGGTTGAGTTTAGGCTTTCATTTAGAGCCGCTTAGTGACTTTATTACGTGTCACTAGCTACTGTGCAACTAACGCAGTAACAACTGTATGAAAAGAATAGACGTTAAACAAGTGTTTGTAACAAACATGGTATACATACTATACTATGTGTCGCTAACAAAAGAGTAATAACACAGTAGTAACCAAGTAATAACAAAAGCCACCTTCCCTGGTTTAAAAGTGTCTCACTCATAATCCACTTCACTGGCTTCCAGCTGAAACTGGCACCCAGTATTTGTTGAAATTATTAAACAAGCCGAGATTTCAGCTCATGTTAAGATAGATTTTTTACTATCTAGTTTTCAGGTGTGGACAAAATGACTGTTAATTTAGTAAGTAAACCACAATTGCAAATGCAGCTGCAGAGGGTCACATTAGGCTGATTGCCTATTAGCAGTAAATACTTGTCAGCTATAAAATAGCTCTGACAATTAGCACATTGATATTTCGGTTTTCAAAGCAACATGAGGCAACTAACAGAGTTCCAGGAAGACCAAGGAGATCGTGTCTGACAGGTGCATGAACACAAACAAATTCAATGCTTCACGAGGAACTGTCTAAAAAACGAAACGCCAAAAGAATCGTCCCAACGTGGCCAAAATGCATCGGCAAATGAGGAACAGGGTTCACGTGTCAAAGCCACACTGATGCATAACAGGATGGTGGCTCAAGACCCAAAAGCACCGCCTTGTGTATGACTATAGGATGGAATCAGCAACTCTGTTCCCAGTCTGAAACAACAACCGTTTCCATAATGTGGTGGGCAGCCATCTCGTGGGAGTCATTGGGTCTGATGATTGCTCTGCGTGGTTGTATAACGGCCAAGCAAACTGAAAACATTGCCCGGGACCAGGTGTACCCAGGTGTACCCTATGTGCGAATACTGTTCCCTTGTGATGGTCCAATATTCCTGCATGATACGTTCCTATAGATCAAATGCACTCTGGATCTCTTTATCCGGCGGCCTGCGGATTCCATTTTAGTGCAAATACATCGAGGCAAATACATCCCTGGCTATTGTTTTGTTTTACTGCAGGGGAACCCCAAACCTAGTGACATTTACGGAAATACAACAACATTACATATAGTTGAAAATCAAGGTTTTAGCCTATTTAAATCCTTAAATCAAGATGTTTTTTATACGGTAGTGATCCCATGTAGTTGCACGTAACAATGTTACATTTTGGTAGGTGTTTTTCACTTGGTAAATAACAGGGGACTGTCAACCATGTGATCATGAAACATTTTAATTGAACAAGAGAATATGTGTGGCGTAACGTTGAGGAAGAAACTGTGCTTTCACTTTCCCAGTTTCAATTGTGTCCTAACTGATTCCTTAACAACCCAATTACACGGTATTGAATAAGCTATTACTGCGTTAGTTACCAAAACGTTAGTTAAAACAAAACACGCAAATATATTTTGGGTTTGGGGACCACTGAACAGGTTGTCAAGTGTTGAGTGAAGACAGTTAACACCAGATCCCAAGACCAGACACCTTACACCAGGGGTGGGCAAACTACGGCCTGAGGGCCAAATGCGGCCCACGAGGCTGTCCCATCCGGCCCACGGAATGTAATAAAATTATTTTTGGGGGAATTAAAAAACCAGAGTCAGAATTTTAACTTTTTACACCTTATATGGGATCTACTGTACATATGTAATGTATGTTTTAACTTTTGCCCTTTTCTGGCCTCCAAATCAATTATGATTAACAAATTACAAAAACAAATGTGGCCCTCCATTTCATTTCAAAATCCTGATGTGGCCCCCAACCAAAATATTTGCCCACCCCTGCCTCACACTGTCTTGTTTTCTATGTCTTTTTCTTACTGCCTTATTGAAAGTATAATTCTAGACTTTGTTAATCCCATAGGGGGCATCTGATTCTGATATCATTTTTTCTTCACTAATTGGTCCATCAACCAAAAAAATAAACTCTCTGGAAACGATCTGATGTGAACAATCTGATGTGATTGGCGCACAGGGAAAACATTAGGTTTTCTCTGCCCGTCTAAAGTTACTTTCTCACATGTTCTGTGTGAACAATGCCAGTTCCATTAAGGAGAGACGAGTGAGCCTCGCTGTAAAGCCGAAGGTCATACTGCTTATCCCGTTCATTTTCTTTGGTTGTTGTTGTGATGCATAGTGTGCCTACAAGGTCTTCCTCTAAGGGGAGCGTGCAGAAACTCTGCTGCCATTTCAATAGGGGGACCTCAGAGTAATACGGAAAAACTTCATTTAAAATAACACACTACAACACACACACACACACACTCCTGGTGCACCCCACGAACCCGAGGAAAACAGTCTTCGCACCGACACAAAGTGCCCAGATCTTGATGACGCCTCCAACCTTTGCCTCTCTGTTCCATTCCACTCGCTGCCTCAAACACTTATTATGTGTCTTTCCTTTTGTCAAATGACCAAGGACAAGGAGAAGGCTTCTGTCGGACGAGCCTCGCAGCGGTTCACCTGATCCACTCTCAACGCAAAAAATAAATCACAAATGAATGTAGGCCCGGACCTTGAGGATGTCCTTTAGTGAGGCCACAGAGCTTTTGTCGAATCTCTGCCAGATCTGGTCTGTGAGAATTGTGTACAGTGGTGTGAAATCGGGAGAGCAAGGATTAAATCGCAGCATTTACACAAGGGTCGCATTCATTTCTGCACACCCATAAAGAACTGCTAATATTGCTGAAGATATAGTAGTCCCGTCTGCAGATTTTGGGAAAATGTGCAATGCAAGCATCCCCAAATGTTGAACTTTATTTTTTGAGTTTGATTGGAAATGGTGGCATTCAGCGTGTGTGTATGTTTTCCTAGGTGAGGCATCTCCTTGTGTTTTTTTTGTGTGTGGTTTCCTAAAATATTAAGTACAGTTAGGAATCTTCTATGCAAAATTACTAATGTTTAAACAATCACACACATTATTTAATAGATAAACATGGTTTACTTTTACACACAGTATTTAATAGATATACAGGATGTGGTTTCACACACTATATACTAGATACATATGATATTGTTTTACATATAATTTAGTTTCACACACAGCAATTAATAGATACACAGGATGTAGTTTTACACACAGTAATTAATAGATACACAGCACGTAGTTTTACACACAGTGATTTATAGATACACATGATATAGTTTTACACACAGTAATTAATATAAACACATGGTGTTTCACTCAAAGTATTTAATAGATAGATATGATGCAGTTTCACACAAGAGTAATTACAAGATCCATCGGATTTAGTTTCACACACAATCATTAATACGTACAGTGGGGAGAACAAGTATTTGATACAGCAATTATTTCAATTGAAAAGTGAAATGTGGTTTATAAAAATGAGGTTGTTACAGTATATTCAGCGGTGCACGTGTCATAACAAAGGTTGCTACAGTATTTTCAGTGGTGCACGTGTCATAACATAGGTTGTTACAGTATATTCAGTGGTGCACGTGTCATAACATAGGTTTTTACAGTATATTCAGTGGTGTACATGTTGTACACATACATTTTCTTTTAGAAAAAAAAGGGTTTCAACAGTCCCGTAAATTAGGTGTCACTGTAATCAACCGGTGCGATCAACCCTTTCTGCCTCAGGTCGCCGGGCTAAGCCCCCTGCCTCTGGCCCCAAGGAACATACTCCACATTCTACTGATGAACCGGGTGTGGTAGATGGAGCAAGAAGCAACAGTGCCTTTAACTCCCCAGGAGTCCATTATAAAAAACCTCTGGGAATGGGAATCAGTTTAACCAGCCAAGCTCAAGTTGGGTCCACCCACACCAGTCCCGTATGACTTACTCTTTTCTCACAGTAAATTGCCTTATAAATCCTCTGGGAAATCACTTTAGACTTCCAACACTTCTTTTGCTTTTACTTCTCACGAGATCTTTGGGAGATTCTCACAAACTTTTCTTTCCGTCGGGTCTGTGCAGAGACATCGTGTTCTCACTGTGTCAGGCGGCGATCATCTAAATGCTCATGGCGTATAAAACTAAAACTGTATCCCAAGCCAGATCCATTGCAATGCGACAGAGTGTTCCCTTGATCTCTAGCTGACCACTGGCACAGTGCTCGTACAAGTCTTACAGTCAAGGCCAACAAAGATTCTCGAAGGGAGCCGAGTAATGTCACTTCCCCACACGTCTCAGAGGCGTGGAATCCACGCTGAGCGTGGTCACAAAGGGACAACGAGAGCCAATTTTGATATGAGCAAACAAACGTCTCCAAGGAAATCTGCACCGTGGGTCAACAGGCGCTGGGTTACATGACCGGCTTTGTCGCTCTCCGACGTCTCCAACGGAACCAATGTCTTGAAGGCTGCGTCTCTTTGTCAGTTGCGGTGAACGGCTTAGTCACTTTGAAGAACATTTTGGTTTGTCGTGTGACATTCACCATATTTCCCCTACCATAGGCACCGTAGTGGTTACCAGACCACAAACATATCTGTCTCAATGAAGGTTGTCTTGGTTTCAACCCTTTCCTTTATTACAGCCCATTATCGTACACTGTCATCCATGACATGATAATGTTCGTCCTAACCATTATCCTTTCTCTCCACTCCCCTCTTTTCCTCACCCTTCCTCTCTCTCCTCTTTCTCTCTGCCCACCTTTTCTTCAGGCTTCAGGTATCCAGCGCAGGTCTGAAGGACACCCTTCCACGGTCGTAGCCGTGTTCTGGCGCTTTTGGCAAGAAACCACACCCGCTTCCGCGTGTCGGCAGGAGGAAACGCTCGACAGCCAAACAGCCACTCCGGTTACCACACTGACGTAACCCTCCGGAGGGTTGATTTTCACACAAACATTATTTAAAATCGTTTGTTATTTAGTTTTTTTGCAAAGATGAGACTGAACTGTCCCACCATGTGGAGTGCGGTTAGCCTGTTGACAGCGCTGTTCGTTCCCCTTTGGGAGATGAGCTGCTCCGCCCTGACCCTTAACGCCGTGCCCCTGCCTGGAGCCGGGACGTACCAAAGGAGCGGCGCGGGGGGGACGCACCACAGACAGAGGCGCAGCTGGGTGTGGAACCAGTTCTTTGTGCTGGAGGAGTACACGGGCGACGAGCCACTTTACGTGGGCAAGGTAAGAGTTTTGTAAGCTGAGTTGCTTTTCCACAGTTTACAGGATGTAGCTTGACGGTCCTTGAGAGCAAACGAGCACGCGGGTTTGGTAGTTCAACAACAACTGGAGTATCGCTACTTATATTTTCTTCTCTGCCAATACTTCTGTCTGTTTGGTGCATCTTTTTTTCTGTCAGAGATGCAAGTTCACGGGAAGGACTTGCCCTTTTCCATTTTGGCTAACATTTCCACAAGTTTGATGCAAATAGTGCTGACTCCATTCTGCATTTCACTTGACAAACAAATCCAACCTGAACAACGGAATAGCTTGCTTGTTTGTGCATTCTTTAGTGTCTTAAAGAGGACGTTAGTGTTCGAATCCTCCTCCAAACCCCAAAACAAATCAGGGTATTACAACTCTAAAATGCAGTCACAAAATACTCATAATATTTTTTGGCAGTTGAATCGAATGTTTATGTGGGGTTTTTGTATTCATGAGGCAAAATAAGGGAGCATTTCATTCTGGTACCAAACCAACAATGTAAGTGGTTCATCATCATGTTGATTACACTGGAACAGCCCTTGTTGATCAGAACCTTGTCAGAATTGGGGTCAGGACTGATCTGGGCCTGGCGACCGAGTTTATAACAATACCTTTAGCAATTATAATATTCTAAGACTGTAAGCATCAACTCCGTTACTATTGTTGAATGGCACTGAGATGGCAATTCGGTGGCTTTGTAAAGCTACGCTCAGCAACAGGAAGGTCCACTGAGTTAGCGGGTGTGACACAGGCTTTACAACAATTGACAGGGTTATTCTTCTCTGTTAATCGTCTCCGCCATAGGGTACAGAATAAAGATATAGCAAAGGCACTTAAATGGTGACATTTTCTTAGGGCTCACAATTCCTCTCGTTTACGATCTGAAAGGAAGGCATAAGAGCAACTGTATCAAAGAGGCCCTTCGAATGCCAGCGTGTACATTCTCTCACTTGATACTCACACCCAGTCATATCGTCACTGACAAGTTCATTGCGATCAAAGACGTCCTTTATCTTTCAAGTGTGCTTTCAGCTTTCACGCACAGATATGGCATATGTAGATGACAGCGGCATGCAGAAGAACAGGTCTCTTTCATTTGAGAATACCAGGGTTATTTTTAACGCATTTCTTTTTTTATCACGTTTCTCATACTGAACTTGTTTGAATAGGCTCTGCCTTGCACGTTAATTGATCTTGAGCTTCCGGACGAGGAGGAGGTCACTATTTCAAAGCCAAATACATAACCGTTTGTGAGAAGTGTTTTCTGCAGAAATGTGTGAGAAGGGGATTTGAAAACATTCAGTCAGCATTGTGTGAGTCTTTTGGAGTAAAGTGCCCTTCAACAAATACAAGTGTATTTTTCCTACACTTTAGTTTTTTATTACTCTTTGTTTGCTTTTATGACTGCTTTAATATAGGTTGCCACGGCGAAGGAGACCTAGGTCACAGTTTGATTTTCCCTTTGTATTTAAAGGTAAATAAACCTTAATTGTCTACAAATCAAAATGTAACACACATTAGAGTTTGATGTGGACCGCCAAGCATGCACTGCCTTCCCTGGATTCTGTGAATCTGCCAAAGCACAACCTGTGTAATGTGTGGTGTATTTCATTTTTTGTGTAAAAAAAAAAGTCCTTTCATTATTGTTACATAAAAGTAACCCATTACCGCTGTAGAAAAAGTCACTGCACATTTACTGCAAAATGTGGTCCTGTCAACCCCTGAGCCCACACAATTTGACCCTAAGCAATGTATTTTTGTAGCAAATTAAAAATTAATTGGATCTTACCCTACAAAAAAACAAAAAACAAATATGTAGAGGGAATGAATTCTTGCAGCTTAGAAACCAGCTGAGAGACCATCCTGCAATCTTTGTCGACAAGCATGTTTTCATAGTTGGATGAGTTATTTTCCCATTCAAAGTGGGTACTTTGTTGCTAACTGACAATTGGAGCATGCTCAGCTAGCAATTCTCTGGTAAATAGTCACTGTTATATTACTATCAGTACAGATTGCGTTGTCATGTTCTTGGCACAAGGTCCAATTTAACAGGGTGCTTTGACGTCATACTGGGGCATTATAAATAGAATAATAATAAAATCCTGCAATGTACTGCCCCAACAAAGACATATCAGACCCAACCGGACTTCCTGATAAAGGTTTAGAAATAGTAATAGTAATTGCAATCCTACGGTGAGCCTTTCAGACGGAAGAGAAACGTTAAAAGAATATTTCGTTGGCAGTCTTTCGCCTGTCAGCCCAGCCTATCAAATGCACCTCTTTACACATCCCACACACACTTACTTCAGTTCCACTGAAAAGTTTTGAAGGAAAGGACATTGAAGAGTACATTGCAAATAACGTTTCAAGGTTCTAAGGAAGATATCTTTTGCAGATATTTCTTTCTTCCTTTGTTAGCAAATGTAAAAATGATAATCGACTATTGAAAAATGACTATGCGGTATTAGGTAATTTAATGTCCCGCATGCTTATTATCCAAGAGTCTTGTGGGACCTCTTCACACTGCAAGATAAGATGTTCGCTTTCATCCGTGGAATTTTCTAATTCCACAAATGAGGCCGACGGGATATTCCGTCAAGTCGTCTTCCGTTGGACCTTTTGCACTCAATACTTACTTATAATGAACAACGGTAGATGAAAGTGGACCTGTGAATTTATCTAATGTCTTGTCAGATTCTATTTGGGGAAATATATAGAGTATTTTTTTTTTCAGGCACCTTTCATTCACGGTGGGACTTGTGCGATCTAGAACAGCGTGGTACTTCATCCCTGAGCCTTATGTCTCATGCCCTAAACTGTATATGTCTATTACATTTATGTATTTAAACTGCCGTGGATTCTAAATTCACACTCCCATGTGTTGGTCTAGCGGTGAGAGGGTTCCCATGCATACCAGCTAAAATAAAAACACGCATTGAGCAAGGCGCTTTCACCCAATTGCTCCTGTAAATCACCCTGTATTGGAATGTTGTCTATATTACTGACATGTCAACTGATTGGGGTGAAATGGCATGTAGACAATTCGCGTACAATTCAGCAGTAACAAGGTTAAAGGTAGATATAGTACAGATAGAGTAGAGGTAGATATAGTACAGATAAAGTAGAAGTAGATATTGTACAGATAATGTAGAGGTAGAGAAAAACGATGTGCCGATATGATCAAGATCTTTTCCGGGTTGGGGCGAGTTCGCCAAGACTGCAATAGGGTGTTTATCTCCTCTAGGTATCCACCGCCTCTGCCTTTATTATATTAATATGTCGGTAGCGTACAGCGCCAGAACTGTAGTTCTGAATGCTGGTTATACGGGAGCATATTATTTTGCGCTGAATTGTCACTACTACTGTTTTCAGACATAACCGTCCCTACTTGTAATGTCATTTGTCTTGTTAGATCATGTGCCTCAATGAATCCTCGGAGTCCTTCCCGATGCCGTTGGCTCACAGCTGAACACTGCCACACCGACCAACTGGGTGTCTGAACCTACGGTTGTAGTCACCGCTGCCGTAGTCTGTGTCCTTAGTGTCTTTTGGTTGGAGGCTACCTGGACGTGCACAGTTATGTATCAGCCTTAATAAGCAGCCGAGGCATGGTTTGATATCTGGCTCGGGTGAATAAATGATGGGCCCTCCGGTTCTCAAGGGGGCGCTAAGTAATATCAGCAGTTATTGCAGATTATCATGGCAGCCTGAAGGAGAGATAAAAGTCACAGAGAGGGTTGTAGACTTTCCAGTCCCTTGCTATCTAAACTGTGTCCGCTGCGGTATGGAACAGCATGGCAACGCTCAGACAGAGACCATAATAGTTCATTGGTGCGCTGGTCCTTTAAGGGGCATTTCCTGCTGGGAACTTGAAGTAAAGTGTGAGTCAATGTGGCGTGCAAAACGTACCAGCCCCGAGTGAAACTTCTGTGGTGTTTGACGTGTTAATGATTCCACAGTCACCGCATGGGCAGTGCATGCCCCGCTAACTTAGCCGACGGCGAAAATAGAAGTATCTTCTGGAAAATCCATGAAGTCTCCCCGGCACTCCTTTACAATCCCTCCAGCGCACTGAGCCGTGCCCTGGAGCGTTGCAGCCTAAGCCGATCGCGTCCCCCCCCCCAGCCCCCAACCAATCCTCCAACAGCCCTCCTCAGCCCTCCCCCGTCCTCCCTGTTGTTTGCGGGGTCGCTCCTGAGCACAAGCTCCTTGAATTTGGGCTTAATTGGAGGGGATCCTTTGAAGGTGCGGAGAAGAGCGTTCGCCGGGAGCGTCTGGGAGTGCCCTGGGCCACTTCTGAATCCATTGGTACCTTCCCGGCACCGACCGCGCCACCAGAACCCCACCTGTGTGCGACCACACCTCTTTGACAGGGTTTGTAACGAGGACCGGGCACGGGTAACGTCTCTTTCTTCGTCAGCACCAACCAAGCCCGAGCCCGCATCGTTTCCCGACCCCAGAGTTTCGCCAAATCCAACCGTGCAGCAGGGTTTCCGGACCACCACTGGGAAGCCGTAAATAGTATGTGGGTGAAATGAAAGCCAGACCGCATATGGCCAATCCCTGCTCCCCAGTCGGCTCCTCAGTCTGTTCCCGCTTTCACTCTCGCCACATTAATGCCTTCGCATAAAAAAACGGGAAATCAAACAAACCGAGATGGTGGGTTGTTAGAAAAATAACGGTGCCCCCTTAGTTCGTTTCATGTTCCAAATCAACACAGCCCATGCCCCCCCCCCCCCC
>JACXGK010005419.1:18704-32361 GCA_016801125.1 Novumbra hubbsi | reverse complement strand
GAGACATAGGAGAGGAGTCTACGTTGTCTTGCTCCTGATGGAGACATAGGAGAGGAGTCTACGTTGTCTTGCTCCTGATGGAGACATAGGAGAGGAGTCTACGTTGTCTTGCTCCTGATGGAGACATAGGAGAGGAGTCTACGCAGTCAGGTTTCCCTCCTTATAAAAGGATTAGGATTTAATAACATATTTCATTACAGATTTGAAAATCTTTAGTCAGTTGCAGATAAACTAGGTTTTTGAGTAAGATATGCCCCCCCGTTCTTCTAATCATCTCATAAGAGAATCCTCCCGCTCTCACTACATCTGGCCCTGGAAGACATGATGTCAGTTAGAATGTCTGGTCTCCATGAGCCTGGGTTAAAGTCAGGTCACACTGCCACCTATCAGCTTGGACCGTTGACTAAAGCAGCACTCTTCTCTAAAGTAACAACAAGGCCCTCTCCCTTTGACAATTAACTGTAAATTGTTTATCTTACTCCTGTTTCTGATTTGGTTCCAAAAACAAACTGATCTTTAAACTAAACAGAACTAAATCAAGACCACACTAATCAGAATGTCCACCTGCACAATATCATTGCTGCGAATTAACCGCTGAGTTGGCACTTTTTAAAACCCCCTCCTTCCAGAGCAGGGCCAGAGCGCTGACAGAGAGTAAACCTTCCACGAAGTCGAGAGGAGAACCAATGAATCACCAGAGAGAGACGGAGAAGAACCCAGAAGATGATTCCTTCACTATTGTGGCGTCTTGAATGAGCAGACAAGAAAAAACAGACTGGAGTATGAGGCTGTTCAAGCCACAGGATGGGATATTCATTAGGGTCACAGCGTAAACCTCAACAGTACCCTCCTCTCCGTCTGAGAAGGCGCAGCTGGAAACTTCCAGATGGATCTGGAACTGCCTGGACCATGGTCACATAGACAGGGCCCACTGTCTGACTGGCAGCAACACCCAGGGACACAGCCAGACGACTGTCCAGCACCCTGCCTGTAAAGAAACCCTCCATGCCAAGCCAAAGAACACTACCAGACTTGGACTAACAGTTGTCCAGCCTCAATAAGTCAAAACATTTCTCACCCTGTCTAGGTTTCTTAGGCTAGCCTGGCACTAATAACTCTCCATAAGTCCCCCGATGCCAGTGGAAACAGCACACACTAACAAACTCCATAAACTGGAACATATTGTTGGTGTGTTTGCTTCACTGCTATCTAACCAGGTGAGCCCATTAAGAAACACATTTAATTTTTTAAACAACAACCTGGTCCAAGGAAGGGACACAAATGCTGGAGGCCAGGGCAACACAGAAGTTGGTAGTAATACGTCTGGTGTCCTGCACAGGATGTAGCAAGACCCAGTTCACCAGAATATCAATTCAGAGTGTTGAGGGGGTCACAGGTAACAAAGCTGACGATTTGGTCATTTATTGTTTATGCCAGATGTGTCTCTAAAGTGACCAGTGTCATGTGAACTAACTGAGGAGGACGTCTGTCTTGGAATAAATCTCTATATACTATCCCTTCTCCAGGTCTTATCTTAATATATTCATTGTTTAGTGGTAAACCAGCAAGTATGTGTTCATAGTCTAGGATTGGCAGGATGGTCATATTTACCAGGTTGTACTTTGCCGTGGGGATGAAGGATGCTTTATTGCAGGACCAGAAACCAAGCTGGGTAATATGGGTTTTTAATGAGAGTGGCCAGTCCAGCCCAAGCTGGGTGATTTGGGTAATGAATGAGAGTGGCCAGTCCAGCCCAAGCTGGGTGATTTGGGTATTGAATGAGAGTGGCCAGTCCAGCCCAAGCTGGGTGATTTGGGTATTGAATGAGAGTGGCCAGTCCAGCCCAAGCTGGGTGATTTGGGTATTGAATGAGAGTGGCCAGTCAAGCCCAAGCTGGGTGATTTGGGTATTGAATGAGAGTGGCCAGTCCAGCCATACCAAGTTATTTGTAAATGTCAACATTTCCTGACTGACAAGTTGAGGTAGACCAATGGTGTACAGGATAGAGTAATCTACGCAAAAATGGGTAATACAATTAACAGCAGCAAACACAATTTCATTATTTCTCTCCCTCGGCTTTACAGCTGAGCCCAAAGTCACCTGCTTAGTACAGATACCAACATCAAGAATGCATAGAAAACCACAGTTTTTCTGGATCTATTAACCATCTTTGCACTGGTTGTCTAGACAATGGCTGACGTACACAATTAAAATACTTCTATGTAAGAAGAATGTATTTGAAAAAAGGACCTCCCAGGCCTAGACCAGACAACTCGTATAAAGAAGAATGAGATGGGGGAGGGCCACTCATTGGAGAACACATCCAGAGGCTGCCAGAGTTGTTTTAACAATGTGTACCAAAATTGTCTGGTTCCTGGTTACAATAATGCCTTGGAGAAACATTGCTGAAAATAGCCTAGAGGTCATCAAGCCACTAAGGGGAAAGTTCTGTGAAGATCACATATACTGTTTAATGGTGTGCCAGAAGCAATGAGAGGTGAATGTCTATTCTTCAAGACACACTAAATGCTTTCAGCGCCTTGATTTCTATATCTGCTGTGGAGAGTGAGAGAGGTATATTTTTATATCTGCTGTGGAGAGTGAGGGAGGTATATTTTTATATCTGCTGTGGAGAGTGTGAGAGGTATATTTTTATATCTGCTGTGGAGAGTGAGGGAGGTATATTTTTATATCTGCTTTGGAGAGTGAGGGAGGTATATTTTTAAACCTGCTGTGGAGAGTGAGAGAGGTATATTTTTATATCTGCAGTGGAGAGTGTGAGAGGTGTATTTTTATATCTGCTGTGGAGAGTGAGAGAGGTATTGTGATCACAGTAACAGATTTGTGGCAGTAGTAGTGGTGTGGGACATCAGAACTGTGATAATAAACCTTGTCACAAGGGGTGTGGCTTGCTGGGTTTTTAAAAGCATGCCTTGTGCTTGTTCATGGTATAAATAGACAATGGCCCAGTCTATTCATTGGATGTATGGCAAGTTTTACTCTGGCTCTAATACAACTCTATTGCTTGTTAACTTGTCATGAAAAGTGATCAGTCCAACAAAGCAAATGTAGGGACCTAATGTATTAGACAGAATGACTACACAAAGGACACTGCCATTGTCAATATCATCAGTTGCATGATACACTGTCAAATAAAGGGAAACTAACAAAAAGCGACTTGGATGTAAGTCAATATTTGTTTTTGGGCCTTGCTCCCGTGCACGTTTAGAGAACAAGATGCCAACAGTACAGTAAGTCAGCTACAACAGTGCATAAATTATAGCCTGCCATAAAACTGCACTGCCTAAACAAAGTTTTATAGATTTGTACAGATATACAACTGCTTTTAAGGGATATTAGCAGCCCACAAAAGAGGCATAACTGAGGAGTTAATCAAAGCCAGACATGTGGGAACTTGATTAAACACTACACTTTCAAAAAAGGCTTCCAAAAGTTTTATTGGAAGGACCGTTTTTGGACAAATGTTATTTGTAAGGCAACGTGTTCTACCAAGAACCTTTAACATAGTCGATAACTTAAATTGAAGAAAGGGTTCTTTGATTATTCTATGAAAAGCAAGAAGAATTCTTTGAAGACAAAAAGGGCACTGCATGCAATCATTCATCCCTTTCCTCAGCATGCTCTATTGCTGGGGTTTTCACAATGGTTTATATGAATGTGTTTTTGCATTCATGGCCTGAAACATTTTATGCTACAAAGAGTAACTGAAAACACATGTTTAAAACTAAACCAATCTGTTAGAGCCCTTTCTGTAATTAGACGTCTTACACCTGTTACTGAGATGGTTGTATCAATTTATATAATTGAGAGTTTCAATATACAATACTCCCAACCCAACCCAACCATTCAAAATACAGGTTGAAGGTGATTACACATTTAGAATTCAACATTCTAACTCCAATAGACATTCTAACTTCAACATTCTGTTTTCCGATAGAAAAAACACATCTGTTTTGCTAATATTCTCAGTGTCTCCAAAAAGCTTGTCCACCTCATATAACATTTCTAGCACTTCTTCAACATGCCACTGCACCCCCTCCAAGGGGTATTATATACGCACACACATCAAATCAAACATCCCAAAGTCTTTTTGTCCCTTCTGTGAGACATCCAAATTGAGATTTTGCATGTAAGTCTACCACACTGGAAAAGGCAAAAGCGTTTTACAAACAACCATAAATTAAGGGTTCCAGGTAGAACTCCAGAAAGGGTTCTAATGAGCAGGAAGGGTTCCTATTACAAATGTTATTTGTAAGGCAACGTGTTCTACCAAGAACCTTTAACATAGTCGGTAACTTAAATTGCAGAAAGGGTTCTTTGATTATTCTATGAAAAGCAAGAAGAATTCTTTGAAGACAAAAAGGGCATAGTCTCTTTCTGTCATTTGTTTCTGTCCCGAATGAGAGTTTTTTGTGATCATTTAACATACACCGTAATATCTAGTATATCTTACACCTGAGCCCAGGTTATGGGCTGTGTGTGTTAATTTTGGATGATGACATAAAAAGGCACTGGAGGACAACGATGTAGGTTACTCCCAGCCGCTCCGGGAAATGGGTGCTGGCCGGCAACCAAGAGCAGCACAACTCCCATCTGAGTGACGTTAAGCACACAGGAAGTCCTCAGCAACTACCTCTACCCAGAAAACACCACACCTGAGAATGGCCTGAGAACGCGGGCTGCCACTCGGAGCTCTGGCACAGACCAACCTACATCACTGGGGAAGCTACTTCACAACGTGATGAATGACTACACACTAAAACAATATAGAGCTGTCCTCGGAAAAATCAATAGCGCTTAGAAAACACAGAATATAGGCCTTTTTGAATGTCTACTTTCAACTATTAGAAAATAGTCTACTGAACTATGCTTAAGTCAGGACTTAAGCAAAGTAAGGGGTTTTCACCAGCACCAGTCATGTTATAAAGTTATTTAATGCTGGACGTTTTAAAGGGATCCTTCACCCAAATAAAAAAATGGCACATTGGGGTCTTTACGCTGTAAGCAATCTATAGACAAAGTATGACAGAAAAACATGCTTTGGTTTAGTTTACCTGCTATTGTTTCTAAAAGCTAGCATTTTAGCATCTCTTGCACAAATCCCTTACAAGTTTAAAGAACTATATTAGAAGTGTTTACACATCAAATCATATTGTATAATTGTGTATCAAAACGCTTCCTTTAGTGTAGTGTAATGTAGTTTTCAACTAGAAGCCATGAGCAGCAAGTGAAGGGGTCAATGTTGTGATTTAATCAATAATATAATTAACCGTTTTGTGAGCAAGAGACATAGGTGTAATAAACGTCTAATACTTCATGTGTAAAAATGTCCCCGTGCCTCTCTTTGCCATGACAAAGGTTCAGCAGAACTAACACTACTGCTGTCAGGGACTTGGCACTTTAATGACATCTACTCGTGTTTCCACAACATGTGCCCAAAGAGAACTAATACAAAACACTTACTCAGTAATTGCTGCAAAACAGTCACTGTTGAAAAGGTGTCTCACACAGCACACACACGTGTGAATGAAGAGACTAGAGTCCTAAAAAAGGATGTGAAGGGCATTTTGAGAGCGCAGGCTGGCAGTACACCTCCAACTGGCCATTGGGCCGTGGTCACCACAGAACAGTCATACAAGGACACGCTGCAAGGCTCTCAGCAGTGCGTCTGGGCAGCCATCAGGGCTTTCAGAGTCTTCTGCCTCAGGCTCTCCTGAGGGGATCGAGCCGCGGGCCTGAAGCCGTCTCAACGTAGTTTGAAAGACAACCAACCGTACCACTGTTCTTTTGGAGTCATGTATGGTCTTGCAGTCTTAGGTGGACAAGGGAGTGAAGATGGGGTTGACCACACACCATGAGGGGGACACGTGTTGGGGGTGAGGAAGGAGGTGGTGGCATTCCCCACCTGTCAGGAAGAACTGTCAGAAGGTCTTGGATTGGATCCAGCCCCAGGTCTTGAGGGCACCACGGGTGTTGAAGCTGTATTTGATTAAAAGCATTGTCCCCCGTGGCCCTGTCGCGACACTTTGCAACTTGTGTGATCATTTAGCTCTGTGACCATGGCATGTTTGGATACTGGACATTCTTGTTTTGTTTTTGAATGTTTCTGGTGATCACACTGAGTTAACCACAAATCTAACTCCGCCCCCCCTGCTTTCACCAGAATGTCTGTCCACACGAATGACAGAGAAGAACAGGAGAGGATAGCAAAGATTCCGTAAAGCAGAGAATACTGCAAAACTTAATAGTATCCTTCAGGTAGAAGACCCAAACCATAACCTTATTCATTTTGTTAATTGGAAAATGGATGATTGAAAAAAATATTCTAGGGTGCAGTGGACGACTGTGACTGTCTAACCTGCCTGACCAGAACACCGCCTCAACTTCCTCTCTGCTGTCTGGCCAGTGGAGAGTCACTGCAGTAAACAGGCCAGGAGTAATCCAAACAAAGGCTCCAACCCATGGAAACCCAGAAGGTCTTGTTGTGATCTTGAATGTGAAGCTAATTAGGAGACAGACAGGCCATGTGTGTTTGTAGGCAACATCTAGTTTAGCTTATATCTTTCATGACATAATGTACTGTAAACACGGAAGGAATCCAGTGACAAACTATAATAATTAACCAGAATACCCTTTACTGTGTCAATAAACAACTTCTGGTATTTCACGGCAGACCTTTGGACACTTTTAGGCCTGACAGGCCTGGAACAGCAAGTGAGTGTAATTAATTATGAGGGAGAACAGAAAACCAGACGTCTCTGAGCCTTGTAATTTAAGAGCTTGTTATCCCTGGCCTATAGCTTACAGCAGGGTGTTTAGTAGTCTTTAGTATCCCTGGCCTATAGGTTACAGCAGGGTGTTCAGTAGTCTTTAGTATCTCTGGCCTATAGGTTACAGCAGGGTGTTCAGTAGTCTTTAGTATCCCTGGCCTATAGGTTACAGCAGGGTGTTCAGTAGTCTTTAGTATCCCTGGCCTATAGCTTACAGCAGGGTGTTCAGTAGTCTTTAGTATCTCTGGCCTATAGGTTACAGCAGGGTGTTCAGTAGTCTTTAGTATCCCTGGCATATAGGTTACAGCAGGGTGTTTAGTAGTCTTTAGTATCCCTGGCCTATAGGTTACAGCAGGGTGTTCAGTAGTCTTTAGTATCTCTGGCCTATAGGTTACAGCAGGGTGTTTAGTAGTCTTTAGTATCCCTGGCCTATAGGTTACAGCAGGGTGTATGTACATAGATATTTGAAACTGGTATATTGGCAATATACCATGAACAAATGTATGGCACTATTTTAAGATGCATCCACCAACTTTACAAAAATGCAAAGGTAACCACACAAGTGTCCATTTACTAACCCTCCATAAAAAGAATTGATGAAGACAAGTGGATATTGTCTGTGAGAGAGCAGAAAGGTGCTAAGTCGAATCAACACTTTTCTCTTCTGCCTAGAATCAAATAGCTGCCTGGCCACATGTTCCCCATCCTTCTCTGGGGTAATGGGAGACAGAACTTGGCAGGACACACTGTCCTCTCCATTGGGCAGCAGCCCCAGTAGGGTAACCAAGGGCGGCTGGCCTCCCAGTCATATTGGTACCATCGTGGCAGAGTGGCAGATTCACAAATGGAGTTATTTATCTGGGGCTAGGAAGAAGGAATCCAGCGTTAGCCAGGAGAGTGGAGCTGATTGGGAGCTGGCTGAAATGCAGACACCCAATCACATCCCAGAGAGTCATAATAATCCCCTCCCCCTGACATCCACATCTGTCCCGTGCTCCTCACGGATGTGTTACACAGACCAGTGTAGAAACAAACAATGCAGAAACTTCTAACAATGTGTTACTGTAAGTTCACCGCACAAAATGTGAGGCGGAAAATGGATACACAGTTAGATCTAGACAAGAGTCTTGTATATTTTTGCTTGCTCCAAACCCACTGAGTTGATGGGAAAACCTACAAATAAAGGCAGCTTGTCTCAGATGAACATGGTGTGTTGGTTAAGACAGCATATTGCCACTATGATCTGCTACAGAGGACCCTGCTGGGTCAGTAGCATCATGAGCAGTCACCATTACAAGGTATCCTCTAATAACAAATGTCAGGAGTTGACATCACATTGGACTTCTTCCCAAAAAAACATAGAACTAAGGAAAATGCTCTACCAAAAATATACCAGCAGAGTGCTGTTTTAAGCTTTTTTATATCTCAAAAGTCTCAAACAAAGAATGATTAAGGGATTACAAAGAATGATCAACTATTATCCAAAGAAGCTTCTCTGAGAACGTTGTCAGACCGGTGCAGACCAGACCAGCTTTGTATATTCATGTAGACATTCGATTTCACCATTGCATAGCAATGATTCAATCTGATCGGGCAATCTGCTGTGGACTTAAAACCTGTGTGATGGCTTATGGAAAAACAGAAACATGACAATGGAGCTTAGTAACAATGACAAATATGCGTGAAATGGATACCAACATGTAATCAGTTCATCAGTTCTACAGCAGAGAGTTGTTCACTGTTCTAGAGAGGTCTGGAAATCCAGCTAACATCCTTACAGCCAAGCAGGGTGGAAAAGCGCAGGCTGTGACGTGGGGGGGAGGTGACTGAGCACGCACCTCCCAGCAGCAGAAACTAATGCAAAACACATGCCGTCATACTGACCTAGTATTCGGCATCTGGTAAGAAGTGGGGCCTATGAGCGATGCTACTGTCTGGTGCCCCAGACAGTCATAGTGACAGACTGCTTCTCTCCACATATTGGAGCTTCCTCAATGTAACCCCCAAAAGCCTTTCAAATGAAAGAGTTATGCTGTGTGTTTTGGATACATACATTCATTCTCACTGACATTCAACTAAAGAGAGTAAGATGATACAGACATGCTGTTTTGATGCCCCAGGGTCTCACACCAGCAAATGATGTACTATGATCTTGTACAAAAAGGCTGCTTGCTTTTGAATCAAAAGTGGACGAGTAATTGAACACTTCATGTCCATTCTTTCCAGTAGTGCAAAATGTTAACATGAATATTCCACCTGTTTTATTGAAAGAGAATACAGTAATCACTAATACACAGTAGTCACTAATACAGCCATGGTCAAAAGTTAAGTACATGCAAAGAGTCAATACTCGCAGTGTGGACCCTTCTTTTTCAAGATCTCTGCAATTCACCCTGGCATGTTGTCAAATAACTTCTGGACATCCTGACTGATGGCAGACCATTCTTGAATAATAAATGCTTTGAGTTGGTCAGAATTTGTGGGTTTTTGTCTCTTGAGGATTGACCACAAGTTCTCAATGGGATCAAGGTCTGGGGAGTTTCCTGGTCCTGGACCCAAAATGTCAATGTTTTGTTGCCCGAGCCAATCAATTATAAATTTACAGTGGGGAGAACAAGTATTTGATACACTGCCGATTTTGCAGGTTTTCCTACTTACAAAGCATGTAGAGGTCTGTCATTTTTATCATAGGTACACTTCAACTGTGAGAGACGGAATCTAAAACAAAAATCCAGAACATCACATTGTATGATTTTTAAGAATTCATGGCTGTGTTCTTTGGCAAAGTTGTGAGTGAGCCCACTCCCTTGGCTGAAAAGTCACCTCACACATGAATAGTCTCATGATGCTTTACTGTTGGCATGACACAGGACTGATGGTAGCGCTCACCTTTTCTTCTCCATGGACAAGCATTTTTCCAGATGCCCCAAACAATCGAAAAGGGGATACATCAGAGAAAATGATTTCACTGCAGTTTTCAGCAGTCCATTTCCTGTACCTATTGCAGAATATCAGTCTGTCCCTGATGTTGTTCCTGGAGAGAAGTGGCTTCTTTGCTGCCCTTCTTGACAACAGGCCATCTTCCAAAGTCTTCGCCCCACTGTGCGTACAGATGCACTCATACCTGCCTGCTGCACTCCTGAGCTCTGCACTGGTGGTGTCCTGATCCCACAGCTGAATCAACTTTAGGAGACGGTCCTGGCACTTGCTGGACATTCTTTAGCCCCCTGAAGCCTTCTTTACAACAATTGAACCTCTCTCCTTGAAGTTCTTGATGATCCGATAAATGGTAGATTTAGGTGCAATCTTACTAGCAGCAATATCCTTGCATGTGAAGCCCTTTTTGTGAAAAGCAATGATGATCGCATGTGTTTCTATGCAGGTACCCATGGTTAACAGAGAAAGAACAATGATTTTAAGCCCCAGCCTCCTTTTAAAGCTTCCAGTTTGTTATTCTAACTCAATCAGCATGACAGAGTTGTCCTTGTCAACATCTGTATTTCTGAGAGGATCACTGACACAATGTCAGCTGGTCCTTTTGTGGCAGGGCTGAATTGCAGTGGAAATTTTTTTTAATGGCAATGAGAGACTTTGCAGTTAATTGCAATTTCTCTGATCATTCTTCATGACATTCTGGAGTATATGCAAATTGGCATCATAAAAACTGAAGCAGCAGACTGTGAAAATTAATTCCCAAAACTTTTGGCCATGGCTGCACAAAGAAGTCTACAGAATTGATACTGTTTTGAATTCAACCTTTTGGTTCTCTAATGAATATTGCCCTAACTATATCTTACCTTATTGCCCCAACATTAATTGCTATTGTGATTAAATTTTTCCGTGTCCTAAATTCAACAACAGCATATTGCATGAGGGCTTTTATGGTGTACTCAAACAAAAGGACAATAGAAGCTCAAATAGTTATGTTAGACCTCCTTTCATCAGACCTGTTGTGATATAACATTAAAGTAAATTTTCATCTCTCAACTGTACAGAGGTACAGAGCTCAGTTACAGATGTGCTGCTGAGTCAGCATTATGTCATCGCTTGTTCCTCAGGTTTCATTGTGGCAGACCAGATATACAGGCTACATACACTGGGTGCAGAGCAGATATGCAGGCTACATACACTGGGTGCAGAGCAGATATACAGGCTACATACACTGGGTGCAGAGCAGATATACAGGCTACATACACTGGGTGCAGAGCAGATATACAGGCTACATACACTGGGTGCAGAGCAGATATACAGTCCACATACACTGGGTGCAGAGCAGATATACAGGCTACATACACTGGGTGCAGAGCAGATTTACAGGCTACATACACTGGATTTAGACCAGATATACAGGCTACATACTTTAGGTGCAGACCAGATATACAGGCTACATACACTGGGTGCAGAGCAGATATAAAGGCTACATACACTGGGTGCAGAGCAGATTTACAGGCTACATACACTGGATTTAGACCAAATATACAGGCTACATACTTTAGGTGCAGACCAGATATACAGGCTACATACAATGGGTGCAGAGCAGATATACAGGCTACATACACTAGGTGCAGACCAGATATACAGGCTACATACACTGGGTGCAGAGCAGATATACAGGCTACATACACTGGGTGCAGAGCAGATATACAGGCTACATACACTGGGTGCAGACCAGATATACAGGCTACATTCACTGGGTGCAGAGCAGTGAGTCGCCAGAACAGGACTGACCTGTTCTAAAAACACAATGGGTGAGAGGTGGCTAAAGGTCTGGGTTGAAAATGACAGAATGTGCTAGTCATTCATACAGTGAATTCAGGTCAATTCAAACACACATAATTATACAAAATATGGAAAAACATATTGCTGAACAAAAAGTATTAAAAATAGACTAGACCAAATTGATTCCCTTTAGGGGAATGCACTATCAAGAATTATGTGTTGTATTTAATAAAAAGTACAATGACACAATGAGATTTCTGACCAATGGAAATAACTGGTAGGTTGAAACATAGACAATGAGGCCAGACAACAGGGCCAAGGTCTTCTCCATAAGTCCCAGGGATGACATTTAGTAAACAGGAGAAACCGGTCTCCATGTGGATCCCACACCTGTTTTATTCAAAGTAGGGCCGTGCCTTATGCTTGTACATGTACCTAGGCAAAGTGGTAACTGCAGTTGAAAGCGTCCTTTACTGCAGGCGGTTGCTATAGTGACTGTATCAGCACGCCACCATTTAATTACAACACACCCTCTTCAGAGGTATCTTTCGTGGTATGTGAGATGAAGGGTACAGCATGGATTCACCATTATCCAATGTTTATTGGTTTAATATACCCAAGTGAAAACAAACAAAACTAGGACAAAAAAAGACCTTCATGTGTGGGATTTTCTCATTTATGAAACGTTGACAAGTTGTCTTTTAAGACGACATAATGTTTTACCTGTAGGGGAGCAAAAATATATGTAATATAAGGTTTTACTACATGTTCTATAACTACTATTTTGATAGAAATAAAACATATTAAATGTATGAATATTGAAAATACTGAGGATCTTTTTTTGGCAAGATTTTCTAATATACTATTTAACTTAATATGCTGACAATGACAATGTTATGGATTACATTTTACAAAGAAATAGACAGAAGAGAATGTGTTCTGGTTTTGTTGTTGCATTGTTTTCAACATTCTGAATAACTGGTTAGATTGGATTGATGAGTTAAAGGTGCACAGAAGTGGCATTCTGAAAGCTATGACTCATGATGGCATGAACTTGAATAAGCCTTTTCTAAAAGTCTGGTAACAATTTACAGACTCCACAATTCGTATCAGGCTTATCAAAACGCAATACATTTTATAAAATTACTGTTCTATGTATTGGCACTTTTTACTTTTGAAGAGGAATAAGATGATTTTTAAATCTATTTATATTTTTATACATTATCACGAAACTATTGGAATTAATTCGAATATAAGAATGTATAAGAACGTTCACGTCCCTTTTATGTGTCTGTTTTATACTGTTACTTTATAACCATTTGACAGGATTTTACAGATAACAAAGATGTACTCTCTTACCATTCTTCTAATTTCCCAGGCTGATACAATGTTTCCTTGTATTCCGTTGTGAACAGGGGCTGTCTCGCTAATCGTCTATAACTAAAATCAGTCAAATCTTGTTTTTGCTGTTGGACGGCTTCAATTAAAAAAATTATAAAACAAAATTCCAAAATGCAGTAAAATCCCAGATGCACTCCAAGCAGGAACGCACGGATTCTCCTCAGGACCAGGTTTCTCTGTCCATCCTGTAGCTATAGTCTATACACGCGACGGCAGAGGAACTGAACCCAGGCGCCGAGTGCTGCTGTGCGTTTGAGCCGCGAAGTATAACTTCTAGACTGGTAGTTCACTGAACAGCCTGACCAGTGACCAAACAATCCATAAATGGAAAATTCGTCCAAAGCTATCCGCCAATAAGAGCCGGACCTGGACGCGTCACTCAAGAGGGAATCCCACCAGATGATCATGGGTACGTTGCAGAACGCCTTCGCTGTGGGCTATGGTTACGTTGGATAACGTATTTGCAGTGGGCAAAACTGCTGCTAATGTATATAACCCGTGTTCCTAAAAAAATCATATTTAAAAGGATTAGATAGAATTTATTCTGAAAGAGGACCGTATTGCACAAACAAGACATACTTTGAGATATGTTTGATCCCTGGATAGATCAAATGTATAGGAATACCTAATGGTCATCATAATATAGGAGACATGAGTCATCAAAATAAAACATGTAAACTTTAGGGTTTTGGATCGGGAACGAGGCACGGAGCTAGCATGGTAGGATGAGTGTTATTAGTCTAGTG
>JACXGK010005419.1:0-18604 GCA_016801125.1 Novumbra hubbsi | reverse complement strand
ACCAGAAATAAAATCTGACAATACAGTCCCCATACGTTTTTTTGATTTAGCCTAGGGTGCAATTTAAAGTAAGGTTAGGTTAAGTTAATGCATAGTGGTGAGATTATTTAGGTTAAGGTTATGTTTATTTTAGGGTAAGGTTTAGGGTTGGGGGATAGGGAGAATCGGGAATCTTTTTTTCCAGTCGCTACAAAAATAGAAGAAACAAATGTGTGTTTTGTGCTGGAGAATCTCATAAGGCAATTCTGTTGATGATACATTACAGAGAAATGGTTATGACAGAAAACAAATGAAGACAAACATTGCCATCTGCTGGAAAAACACTTTAAGCACACTTTTTTTTTTAATCAAAGAGTAACTTGAGGCTGCAAAAATGTGATGAAAACTAGAAACTAGGGAATGGGGACATTGGTCATTCAGCACACAAGGTCTGACAGAGACTTGGCTTCCGCATTGGAAAGGTGCAGGAAGCTGCCATGGTAAGCTATTGGGTTTATCTGCCTTGCTCAGGATTTCAATCCAGCAACCATTTTTGTTAATTGCTCAAATGCTCTTAACACCGCTTCCCCTGGAAATGGGAGATTACTAAATATATTTTCTTATTAACCTTTAGAATATTTAGAATGACCTCTCAGTCACATGAAATACAACATTTTTTAGTCATATCTACAGCTCTGGAATAGTTACGTTAAGACAGAGCTGGTTAGAGTTTTTGCAAAGAGATGCTAAGAAAACCTCCTCTCCCTCAATATCTGCATGACTAAGGAACTGATGCAGACTACAGGAAACAGGGTAGAAGCACATCTTTATCGTTATCAACACACAGACACATGAGAAAACGAGAAAACACGAGAAAACATAAAAACATGAGAAAACATAGAAACATGAGAAAACATAAAAACATGAGAAAACATAGAAACATGAGAAAACATAGAAACATGAGAAAACATAGAAACATGAGAAAACATAGAAACATGAGAAAACATAGAAACATGAGAAAACATGGAAACATGAGAACACATAGAAACATGAGAACACATAGAAACATGAGAAAACAAAGAAACATGAGAACACATAGAAATGTAAGAAAACAAAGAAACATGAGAACATATAGAAACATGAGAAAACATAGTAACTTGAGAAAACATGTAAACATGAGAAAACATGTAAACATGAGAAAACATAGAAACATGAGAAAACATGGAAACATGAGAACACATAGAAACATGAGAAAACAAAGAAACATGAGAACACATAGAAACATGAGAACACATAGAAACATAAGAAAACACATAGAAACATAAGAAAACGAGAAAACACGAGAAAACATAGAAACATGAGAAAACATAAAAACATGAGAAAACATAGAAACATGAGAAAACATAAAAACATGAGAAAACATAGTAACTTGAGAAAACATGGAAACATGAGAAAACATAGAAACATGAGAAAACATAGAAACATGTGAACACATAGAAACATGAGAAAACATAGAAACATGAGAAAACAAATAAACATGAGAACACATAGAAACGTAAGAAAACAAAGAAACATGAGAACATATAGAAACATGAGAAAACATAGAAACATGAGAAAACATAGAAACATGAGAAAACATAGAAACATGAGAAAACATAGAAACATGAGAAAACATAGAAACATGAGAAAACATAGAAACATGAGAACACATAGAAACATGAGAACACATAGAAACATGAGAAAACAAAGAAACATGAGAACACATAGAAATGTAAGAAAACAAAGAAACATGAGAACATATAGAAACATGAGAAAACATAGTAACTTGAGAACACATAGAAACATAAGAAAACACATAGAAAGATAAGAAAACAAAGAAACATGAGAACACATAGAAACATGAGAATTCATAGTAACATGAGAAAACATGGAAACATGAGAAAACATAGAAACATGAGAAAACATAGTAACATGAGAAAACAAGAAAACATGAGAAAACATGGAAATATGAGAAAACATGAGAAAACATAGAAACATGAGAAAACATAGTAACTTGAGAAAAGATTGGAAACATGAGAAAACATAGAAACATGAGAAAACATAGAAACATGAGAAAACATAGAAACATGAGAACACATAGAAACATAAGAAAACACATAGAAACATGAGAAAACATAGAAGCATTTCTAATGACCAATTAGCCTTTAAAATGGTAAACTTGGATTAGAAAACTTGGATGAGCAAGGCAGATAAACCATTAACTTGTTATTGGAACACAGGACTGATGGTCGGGCCACTGTAAGCTAATGTAAATGTACCATTGAAAATCGTCTGTTTCACACTGCCATAGTAATTTACCAAATGAACAATGTCTATACTGTATTTCTGATACTTTTTATGTTATTTTAATGAACATAAATGTGCTTTTCTTTTGAAAACCAGGATATTTTTAAGTGACCCCAAACGTTTGAACAAGAGTGTACATGTTTTGGGTCCCCAAACCATGCTTACTCGACAGATTGTGCACTCAGTGGTTAGACTCAGTGGTTAGTTTCAAGAATAAGAATAACTATATTCACTTTGAATAAGCTGTTTAGTACCAATCACCTGATAATGTTAGTTTAAGCCACACACCTAAAAAACGAATACAAAAAAATAAACACAGGAAACCTCAAACAGGAAACCTCAAATTTCACAATTTTGCTGGCATCTAAAAAAGTACACGTCCCCATTTTTTTAATTTATTCAAACATATGGATATTTTACCTTTATTTCAACACTAAACGTTGTCAGTATGCAAAATCTGAAATAAGTTATCCTAATTGAATGAAAAACACAAAAAGTATAGTGCAAAATAAGTTATACAAAAAAGCTGAAATGCAATTAACGGATGCAGAGATGTTTAAAAACTATTTTAAAATGTACATTGACACATCATTACTTCCATGTAATTGTTTTGCAAAATTATAATCACTGTCATGAAAATAAAAAAAACATATAATAGAGATAGAGATAATTCTCTCCTTGAAATTGAACATTTCTTCAAACTCCATCTATCTCAGCAAGAAGCTCTGGTTCCTCATTCTGTAACTCAAGATTCGTTGTTATGTATTACAAGTGCAACAGCCATGGATATGTTAACTATGATTATCCTGATGGTTCTTCTGAGAAAATGTCATGGTAGGAAATATTTATTTTCCACATTACAAGTACAACTTATATCTTATAATATTGGTTCTGTCAAAGAACATTATTAACTTTGGAATAAACATTTTTTCAAAGGGAACACTTATCTACACTTTGAAGAAAATGAAGGAGAAGTAACAATACCATTACAATGTGAAGAGGGTCTTTGGCAAATTGACATAAACAACAACAACAAAGTGGATTATAACTGCATTACTACAGTGAAACAAATAAAATGTGAATTTGCACAGATTAAGTTGGTTAAAAACATTGAAGGAAATGTTTTCCTGTTAAAAACCAACCGTAGCGCAATCTTTGGATGTGTTAACAGTCTTACATCAAATTTGATATTTCCTTTAAATTTATCAAGAGACCAGGTGGATTCCTATATCGTGGCATTTACTAAACCAGAGAGTGAGTTCCTACTATACAAATGTACTAAATGATAAATAGAACAAACAGATATTGTAAATCTAAAATCATAGATATTGTTCTTGAAACCTCATACCATGTGTTTCGTCAAAGTTTAATTCTTCTAAATGTCTTAATCCATAGTGGTAAAAGCTGGGCCTGATGTGGAAACAAAAACCATTGTCACTAAACGGCAAGGAGAATAAGTCGACCTTATATGTAATTTCACATTAGCTGACCCATATTCCAATAAACACATTTCTGTGTACTGGATTAAGATCACAAATGAAAGAAGTACATGTATTTATTCTTTTTCTTTGGCCGAATTTGGAGAACAACTTCATAACAGTCACTGTCCAGTTGATGAAGCCCTGCATAAAAGAATGTCAAATACTTCCTCTGCAAAATCAGGAAATCTAAATCTTAAGATCAATCAACTGACACATTCAGAAAGCGGACAGTATGTGTGTGCCTTATATGTACCGAAAAATTATGACAAATGGTATGGAAACGTGATCTCTAATATCACGCTCACTGTAAAAGCCAATGACCACAACTCCACAACCCTGTCACATGGTGAGTAACAGTCCATTTTCAACACTTATCCATCATATGATCATGAATAAGTAATTCTTTGTTAATGTTGATTTAAATGTTTTGTGTTTTAGGTAAAGAAAAGGACTTGATCATACTTTATGTGGTGAGAGCTCTGTTGCTTTTCTGCCTCTTAATAACAATCATTGTCATGATAAAAAAGACCAAGAAATCCCAAGGTGTGTAAATATTGACATACTGATTCTATATTTATCTCACCATAATAGCCAATGTTATTTACATGGGCCTTCTATTCTTCCCTCCAGCAAAACATCAAAATATGAAGATGAACAGGTATTAACTTATTTAAAAGAACATTACCTATTTATATAGTATGTGGTAAACTAATGAATAAGGCCCCAAATAATATGATGGAAATAGCCTACTATGTTTTATAATGACAGAAACCAAGATGGAGAGGAGACACTTGACTTTGAGTTGGCATATTCATTCCAGTAATGAGAGTCTTTTCCACCATCTAACCACACTGCTTTCTTTTATCTGTGTAGGTTCCCCTTTTGCTGTGGGTAGAGGAGACCAGGGGACTTAAGCTCTTGTGAAACATCCTGAAAAAAGAGATTCTGTAACTTTCCAAAACCGTGCTGAATGAATGTGCTCTTGCTGAGATTTATTCTGTATTCATGTTTAATCCTGAGTATGAGGCCATTGATTCTGGGGGCATTCAGACATCATCCACCTGACCACACCAGGATTGGAAATAAAGCATGGGTTACTAAAAAACATGAGATGTTGTTACTAATATTATGTACATAAGGACATACAAACATAAAAACATAATTTTTCACTTTGACATTGTGTTCAAAATCAGGTTGGTGTAAAATCACCAGTGGTATTTTTTGGATTCGGGTGGAGGGATAATATTGTTTTGCATAAAAAACTTATGAATTACATGAAAATAATTTGTATCGCTTAACGTAAAAATACAATAAATTACATTGAAGACAAAAAAGGGATCTACTAAAGGGTCCCCTGTGTAACATTCTGCAACTAAACAACACGCCTTGTCTTTAAGTCTTTTGCTCAGTCCCACAGTTGTGTTTACATTCTGATATTGAAAAACATTGCTTGAATAAAGGCTATAACTACAGTAACTTGCTTGCTGTTAACTAGCGCACGTAGAGAACAACCAGCTTGCCAACACAGTCAGCAGCAGTAGGTTTAGCTGGAATAGGATACCCAGCTATTTGAACATGCTCCAAATGTGGTAATATATAGAGGAAAATGGACTGTATTGTTGTATTATTTGCAGAAAATACAGCCCTGCAGACCTTTGGCATTTTATTGTGGTCAATTTGAGGTAAGCCTAATTTGGAGAGATTTCATCCCATGCCTCCTAAAAAGGACATTGTCCTGTTGTGGGAGGAAAATTGGCTCCAATCAAACGCCATCCATAGGTTATGGCAAGATCCCTTCTACTTTAAACAAACAACCCACTTCACCACCACCAAAGGACCCCAGACAGTCCCATTGTCCCTATCATGCTTAACAGATGGTGTTAAGCACTCCTCCAGCATCTGTTCAATTGGTCTGCATCTCATAAATATCCATCTTTGAGATCAGGACACCTCCAAATTTGTACTTGTCTGTTCATCACACGTTTTGCCAATCTTCCTCTGTCCAGAGTCTGTGTCCTTCTGTCCATAGTAATGTTTTCTCTTTATTGGCCGGTCTGAGATATGGCTTTTTCTTTCTAACTCTGCCTAGACTGCTAGCATCTATGTTCACCTCTGCAATGTTGGCGTTGAGACTAGTGTTTAGCAGTTACTATTTAATGAAGTTGCTGATTGAGGAGCTGTAAGGCGTCTGTTTCTCAAACAAGACACTAATGTATGTCCTCTTGCTCAGTTGTGCACCTGGACCTCCCATTCCTCTTCCTGCTATGGTTAGAGCCAGTTTGCTCTGTTCTGTGAAGGGAGTAAATAGGGTTGTTCGAGATCTTCAGTTTTTGGGCACTTTTTTTGCATGGAATAGCCTTCATTTCTCAGAACAAGAATAGATGTATCAACTTTCAGAAATAACTACTTTGTGTCTGGCCATTTTGAACCTTTAATCAAAACCACAATAGCTGATGCCCCAGAGTACTGAAAAAGTCCAAAGAAGGCCAGTTTTATTTTATTTTTAGTTTTTAGTTTCTTGGCAATTTCTCGCATGGAATAGACTCCATTTCTCAGAACAAGAATAGACAAGTTTCAGAAGTTCTTCGGTTTTAGTTATTTCTTTCAAAACCAGGACATTTCTTAATGACCACAGACTTTTGACTGGTAGTGTATATTGTTTTGGTCCCCTAATACCACCCATCATGCTGTACTGACAACAACTATGCTTACTCGACGGAGTAAGCACTGAGTTAAAAACTGCATTATGACTCAGTGTTGAATTAATAAAATAAGTTGTATTCACATTGTATAAGTAGTTTACTACCCATAAGCTGGTGATGTCAATTTAGGAGGTTAAGCCACACATCTAAAAATTTAAACTTTTTAGTTAACATTTAGGATAGAGATGAATGGTCATCAAATTAATGGAAACTATTGTCTTAAATTACAGTAAATTCCTTATTAACTCTTACAGTTTGTCCAAGCTGTGCACAAAATTGTGTCATATTTGGGAGTAACAGGAAACCTAAAATTTCAATGTTTCTGACATCTAGAAATGTACAGTTTTGTGTAAGTACTAGTCTACACTAGTACACATTTTTTATTTATTCAGATATTTAATCTTGATTTCAACACTTCGCATTTTTTGTATGCGATATTCGAACTAAGTTAATCTAAATTAATAAAAAAAACACTGAAATTACACTTTGGAAACAGTTATACAAAAAAACATATATATTTTAAAGGAGTTTAAAAACTATTTTTAAATGTACATTGAAATATCTTTACTGCCACGTAATTGTGTCGCAAAATTATAATCATTATTAATACTCTCATTGAAATGTAACATTTAAGCATTTTTTTCTTTAAACTACAACCTCCTGTTGATGCCATCTTTCATAACAGGAAGCTCTGGTTCCTCATTCTGTAACTCAAGATTAATTTGTTATGTATTACAAGTGCAACAGCCATGGATATGTTAGCTATGATTATCCTGACGGTTCTTCTGAGGAAATGTCATGGTAGGAAATATTTATATTGCACATTACAAGTACAACTTATATCTTATAATATTGGTTCTGTCAAAGAGCATTATTAACTTTGGAAAACATTTTTGTCAAAGGGAACACTTATCTACACTTTGAAGAAAATGAAGGAGAAGTAACAATACCATTACAATGTGAAGAGGGTCTTTGGCAAATTGACATAAACAACAACAACAAAGTGGATTATAACTGCATTACTACAGTGAAACAAATAAAATGTGAATTTGCACAGATTAAGTTGGTTAAAAACATTGAAGGAAATGTTTTCCTGTTAAAAACCAACCGTAGCGCAATCTTTGGATGTGTTAACAATCTTACATCAAATTTGATATTTCCTTTTAATTTATCAAGAGACCAGGTGGATTCCTATATCGTGGCATTTACTAAACCAGAGAGTGAGTTCCTACTATACAAATGTACTAAATGATAAATAGAACAAACAGATATTGTAAATCTAAAATCATAGATATTGTTCTTGAAACCTCATACCATGTGTTTCGTCAAAGTTTAATTCTTCTAAATGTCTTAATCCATAGTGGTAAAAGCTGGGCCTGATGTGGAAACAAAAACCATTGTCACTAAACGGCAAGGAGAAGAAGTCGACCTTATATGTAATTTCACATTAGCGGATCCATATTCCAATCATCAGATTTCTGTGTACTGGATTAAGATCACAAATGAAAGAAGTACATGTATTTATTCTTTTTCTTTGGCCGAATTGGGAGAACAACTTCATAACAGTCACTGTCCAGTTGATGAAGCCCTGCATAAAAGAATGTCAAATACTTCCTCTGCAAAATCAGGAAATCTAAATCTTAAGATCAATCAACTGACACATTCAGACAGCGGACAGTATGTGTGTGCCTTATATGTACAGAAAAATGATGTCAAATGGTATGGCAACGTGATCTCTAATATCACGCTCACTGTAAAAGCCAATGACCACAACTCCACAACCCTGTCACATTGTGAGTAACAGTCCATTTTCAACACTAATCCATCATGAATAAGTAATTATTTGTTAATGTCAATTGTAAATGTTTTGTGTTTTAGATAAGGATAAGTACTACATAATACCGTCTGTAGTGGGAGCTCTGTTGCTCTTCTGCCTCTTAATAATGGTCATTGTCATAATAAAAAAGACCAAGAAATCCCAAGGTATGTAAATATTGACATACTAATTCTAGATTTTTCTGACAATAATGGCCAATGTTATTTACATGGGCCTTCTATTTTTCTCCAGCAAAATGTCAAACTATGAGGATAAACAGGTATTCACTAATTTGAAAAAAACATTACATATTTATATATTACGTGGTAAACCAATGAATAAGGCCCAAAATAATATGATGGAAATAGCCTACTATGTTTTATAATTACAGAAACGAAGATGGAGAGGAGACACTAGACTGTGAGTTGGCATTTTCATTCCAGTAATGAGAGTCTTTTCCACCATCTAACCACACTGCTTTCTTTTACATGTGTAGGTTCCCCTTATGCTGTGGGTAGAGGAGACCAGGGGCTCTACTGTGTGAAACATCCTGAAGTAGGAGATTCTGTGACTGTCCAAAACAGTGCTGATGGATGTGCTCCTGCTGAGATCTATTCTGTAGTGGTTCTTAATCCTGAGTATGAGGCCATTGATTCCGGGGGCATTCCGACATCACACACCTGACCACACCAGGACTGGAAATGAAACACAAAAAAACATGAGATTTAGTTATTAATATTATGTACATAAAGGCATAAAAAGATAATGTGATTTACATTATTTTTCACTTTCATATTGTGTTGAAAATCAGGTTGGGGTAGGATCACCAGTGGGATTTTTTGGATTGGTGGAGGGATAATACTTTTTTTGTATCAAAAATTACAAAAGCATAATTTTTATCACTTAATAGAAAAAACGGTGTATTAAATCAAAGACAATGAAAAGTAGTACGTTTTGCCCCTCAAATGTAATATATTTGAAACGTTTATTGTAATCAACAAAACAGCACAAAGAATGGTCACTAGATGGCGCTTTCGTTCACACGAAGATTCAATAAGACGAAGATCCCATGTTTATCTGTTGTGCGGTAAAATTTATATTATTTTATTTCAATATTTCTCAGTCCCACAGTTGTGTTTACATTCTGATAATAAATAAATATTTCTTGAATAAACTTTTATAATAAAAATCTGACTGAAATTCCTCTGTAATTGGATATAAATCAGTATATAATGGCTGCAATAAATTAAGAACATGAATCTGTGTCCATTGATGTGCTTTCATACAGATATGTGCTTCCATGCAGATATGTTTAGGGTTTTATGAATGCCTGGAACTCTGCCCTCTTCTGTCTATCTCAATCTCCGTCTCGTTCTCTCCTCAAAGTTTGTAAACATGGCGGTTAAGTAGCTGGTTGTATTTATAGCAAAGCCATGGAAATGCTGCTAGCTAGCTAAATCCACAAGCTATCGCGCACTTTAATCACAGGTGATGTGAGGGGATTAGTTTAACGTATTGTACGTTTTGGAGTTTCCTCCAACTAGTTTGTGAAATGGACCTACGTTCTGTTGCAGGGCGTTTGCAAAGTTGTAATTGCATGTAGCTTGCTAGCTCAAGTGCCTCCTCGCAAACTACAGTAACTTACTTGCTGTTAACGAGCTATCGTAGAGAACAAACAGCTTGCAACACAGTTGTAGTTGCAGATTTATGTTTAGACGGGATAGGATAGCAAGCCAGATATTTGAACATGCTCCATATGTGGAAATATATCGTGGAAAATGGACTGTATTGTTGACTAAACATGTTTTAACTGTCGTGCTACGCTTGTCAGGGAGCAAGCTAACATTGACTTTTGACACACTGCTTCGCTTACGTTAGCTAGCTAGCTATTTTGGAAACATCCTATCATCCTCATCTTTTAGTGTAGTTATTGTTATCAAGCTGTTAAAAATGTTTTCTGTGAAGCCCTTGAAACCAACATTTAAATCTTACCTTCCTCCTTTACATGTAAGTTAAACCTCTTTTTACTACTGCAAGTTTAATGTGTTGCCTTCTAACTAGTCTATTACTTGCTAGTACTACTAGCGAGTATTTTAGATATGACTATGGCATGTAAGTACAGTCAGTATGTTCTGCTTAATGTAGGTTACATATATAGTTTAACAAGTTAACCTACCTCGCTAGCTCTACTTTATTTGAGATCGGCTTATTCTTCCATGCAGACTGAGATGAAGAAAACTCCCCAGTTACCTATCAAGAAGTTAGAGGCGAATTTGCTTTCAGGTAAGATCGCAGATACCACTGCCACACCACAGTTAGTTTTATGTCTCTCCTTTTTGTAAAGCAAACACAAAACAACAAATAAGTACATATTTGTACTAGCTAGAACTTTAAGCTACAGAAAGTTCCCTTAAAAAATACCGTTGAAAATGTTTTGCTGGGCTGATCTTATTTGACTATAGTATAGTCTTTCTCCTTTAGCCATGGCATGACAGAATTCCAGTTACTAACTATTAAGTTAGCCTAAATGCAGGGGCCTGTTTTGAAACTGTAGTCTGTCAGGAAACTTAACTTTTGTTTTATGGTACATTACGGTTTTGGTTCACTTTGAAACAATTTTACCATTACGTGGTTAACTATACACTTTAATTAGGGCAGGTGTTGAAAAATTACGCCTACTCTTACTTCTTCCAACGTTCTCTGCATCTAGACAAACTACAAATCAACTCGCACATCAGTGATCTGGCACCTGTCTACTCAAAGTGATGCTGTCATGGCACTGGTTTGCTTTGCTTTAGACCAAGACTCTTTGTCGAGGTTCTCTCAAATCATCCAAAGAACACCATCCCTACAATAAAGCACAATGTGGCAGCATATGTTCTGGGAATGTTTCACAGGATAGAATGTAAAATTAATGTAGCATGTACAGAATAGTCCTAAATGTTCTTGAGTGGGCCAGTCAGAGTTCTGACCAAAATCCAGTGGGCTGTGTGTGTAATTATTAAAGATTCTTATTAATGCTCCATAAGGATCTTGACAGAGCGCGGACAGTTTTGTTGGGACAAATTGTTGAATATTTTGCCAACATCATCTGAGTGTCGGGGGGGGGGCATTTTTTAAATGTAGAAAATCCAGGTAATGACACCCAAACGTCACTAAACAAATCTATATGGAAATTAACTTATGGAGGTTTTCCCACCAAAGGAGAGTAATTTACAGTTAAAAAGTAACTTATTGGTCCTCAACTGGACTGCAAAATGTTTACATTGAATTTCACATTTGCTCTCATGGCATGGTCTATGTGTTTCACTTCAGTTCATGTTTGTGTGGGTGGCCCTACATGGAGAGACTGGCTTTGTTTTTGTGTCTCCCAGCCATTCAGGAGTGTTGCTATGTGGCTTGAATGTGTCCCATTCATCAGAGATTGAATAGTCCATTCAAATCTACACCACAGCGACTAGACAGGACCACGGGGGGGTTGACTCCTCTCAGCTAGTCATCTTAACTGTCTTCCTCTCGCCTCAATCTCCATATACATCAGTGATTTTTATATTATACCAATATCTGGTACACATGTTGGAAACACTGCCAAAAACAATCAAGAATGTTTTCAACTGGGGCTGGATCCTATGCGGCCTTCCATTCTGTTATTAGATCATTAACTTCCTCCTTATGCTTGTTATCGTCCTCACCCCCCACCACCCAAAACTGGCAGTGCTTGTTATCGTCCTCACCCCCCACCACCCAAAACTGGCAGTGTTTTTTGCAAAGCTACTCTTTGTACTTCAAAACACACTGGCCCTCATTAATGACAAATTCTCAGAAAAGATCTCAGATTCCAACCTGAGGAGAGACTTCCAATCACTTCCAAGTGTGATTCAAAAAAACTGTTGGAACGATCATAGATGTCAACGCAGATACATTGGATGAAGCCGTGGACACGAGAACGTGCTGCTCCTGTCCTTTGGAAGAGCTCTACCATCATGAGGGTACTGCTCCACCCAGAACCACTGGTTCATTTAGTTAGCATGGTGGTACATTTGTATGTGATATATTCCTCGCCATCTTTTTTTATCTTCCCTATTATTATAATTACAATTGTGTTGGTTGTTACTGAGGCTGTTATGGTTGCTGTTTTTCGTGATAATGATGATAATGAATCAAGAATGATCTTTTTTTACGTTGGTTTGCATGGTCTCCAACCAGACATGAGTTTGATCTGAAGGATACGTCAAAGACAATGATTACCATTAAAATAACCGGGAGTCATTTTACAACCCATCAAATGTAATATGGTCTTACTGTTGCAGTGTCTGTTATTTTACACCAGAATACAGATGGAAGGCTGAAGCAGTCTGTACTTTTTAGCTGCCTTCTGAGTTGTAACTGAGACTTTTATCCCCAGTCTGGAGTGAGATTGTAATAATTACTTGGTATGGAACATTGTGGCTCTCTCAGAGCCAGTCCCCCTCCGCCCAGCGTTCCAACCTGGGATCAGGTGTGCTTCATGGTGAACACAAACACTGCTGTGAAATCTGAAGTAGTGGTTAGTCTGGTCAGGTAGCAGTTCAAATAAAAAGCTCTCTTTAATTTGTGTGGACTTAGTCGAAAAGGAGAACCTTATGTTAGGAAGTGTTTGTTTCCTCCAGTATGGTTCCATCAAATATTCTTTTGACTATGTAAACAGACATAGGTCCGGTGTTACCAAAGGTGACATGATACAGTGCCATGATAACATGGTAAATTGGCATTTCTCTGTGTAGTCACAAAATGTACACTACTCTGTGGTGAGGACTTGACCTTAATACTTTTTCTTAGATGCTATGTTAACGCCATCAGTAAAGGTGTTTTACTGGCAGAGTTTCTGAATGAACTCTAAGGTCTGCCTTGAAAAAACTGTGTACTGTACTCCTTTACTTCAGATTAGTCAGCATTCTGCCTCTTCAACAGCATTGTTTAATCTGCAGCTGCATCTGTTGTACTAGCAGACACTTTTATACACTGCTTTGAAATATGTAAAGGGAACACGTAATCATCACAGTATAACCCCAAGTCAATTCAACTTCAGAGATATCAATACGTCTAGTTAGGAAGGCTGCTTCTTCTGTTATTATTCTGGTGAAGCCGAAGATAAGTGCAGAGCTAGAGTACTAGAACAGAAAGTTAGAAAGTTTGGTCCATAAAAGCTGAAATTGAATTGCTTAAATTAAAATGTTATCCAGTAAAGAAGCTAAACTCTTCAATGAAAAAGAAAGTAATAGGGATTGAGGCTTCAGTGTTTGTGAATAAAAAAAGTACCTAATGTTAGATGACTCTGTCCAAAATAACTTAAATATCTTGGGTGATGTCTAATGTTACGGCTACACGCTAGCGCCAACAGAGAAGGGGAGAGGGGGCAGCCCTGTCTAAGGATTCTTGATTGCTGAATCACAAAAACAGCTAGACTTTACAGCCCTTCTGTAATGAAACTTTACATCTGTATTATTCCAATAAATGTGTTTTGGTAAAATGTTTAGTGAGAATTGTTGATAAGTATATTTTGAAAGGGAAAACATCTGTTACCTCCACACCCAGCCCATGCCTTGTTACATTGTTATAAGACTAAAGATAAATTACGGAAAATGTGAAGTTACTGTGGCTAACTTGCAGTTATTGTTCACACCTTTCGGTCTTATTAAAGCCCACCTTTGGTTCATAACATAAGTGTTCTTTGGCTGTCCCTGTGGAGAACGTTTTTATTAGGGGCTAAGCAGCAAAGCAACTATTGTGTTTCTTCTTTTCAACTTCTTCCTCTGCCATTGGAGTCTATGGCAGCCCATAGAGCCTTGTGGTAAAAAGTTGATTTTTTTTGGGGCATTCTTGTTAAGGACATTCCCCTCTATCGTTTCTCTAAGTTTCTTATTTCTGCGTCACTCACTTTAGCGCCACCAACGGGTCAAAGTTGGACATGTGTTTACCCATGTATCTTTTGAACCTAATGTCTGATATGCATAAATGAGGTATCCATAGATTCCTTAGATCATGCCGAGTTTAATGTACCCTATGACTTCATTTTGCGGATATATAGATTTTCCGCCATCTTGGATTTATTTTTTTTGCTTAGACATTTTTCACAGGTCACAAATTTTGTTTAATCGGCTTGTTTTTTTGCACATTTGATTAATAGACGAAGCCGCACAAAAGTTATCCAAGGGATTTTTGATTTTCAAAGCGGTTAATCAGCCACAGCCAATCAAATGCGTCGGCGATGGCAAAAAAAAGAGTACGTGAGGGCGTATCTCAGCAATCGTTGGTCCAAAGTTCACCACACTTTGTTTCCATGGTTGCTAGGAGGACCAGGTGAGGCCTACACACTTTTGACACGATTGGCCTTTTGGGGGCGCTATTGCTAAAAAGCTGTATTTTAGCTCATAACCCATGAATGCAAACACAGATTTAAGCCAAACTTGTTGGGTACCAAGAGGGCATAGGGTAGTAGTACTGCAACTAATATGGAGTTGTTAGTACAAACCATGTGACCGCCACAAGCCAATTACATTAAAGGTGTGATTTAAAGTGTTTAGGAAAGTCAGATCCCGACCACACTTGGTAGGTATATTGACCTATAGGCCTGTAACATACTGCAAAAGTTTCAGTTCCCTGGGCCATTAGGGGGCGCTACAGTAAATCGTCAAACAATGCAAAGTTTCGACACTCGTAACATTTTATCTGATTTGCGCAGAAACGTGCAATTGGTATCAAATGATGCATGGCCAGATGTTGAACAACATTGCAATTGACTACTTTCGTTTTAGTTGTTTAGAATGTCCGCCATCTTGAAATTAGTGAAAAATCTTAAATAAGTTTCACAAGACACACATTATAATATTTATTCTCTATAACTTAAAGAGATTATCTTCAGACAAGCCTCAAAGAAGTTATCAGTAGAAATTGTGATATTCAAAATACTTTGCCCGTAAAGGCCAATCAAAGTTGACAACACTCCATTGACTGGGCTACACAGTGACTTCCATCACCAGAGTCCCCCCCCCCCCCCCCCCCCCCCCCCCCCCCCCCCCCCCCCCCCCCCACACACACACACACACACACACACAGACACACACACAGACACACACACACACAACTCACTCACTCATTCACACACAAACTCACGCACTCACACGCTCACTCACTCAATCACACACTTCCTTACAAAATTACAGACACACACATACATGCACAGACACACACACACACACACACACACTCACTCAATCACACACTTTCTTACTAAATCTCAGACACACACAAATTCACACACATACATTCACAGACAGACAGACACACACAGACACACACACACATCTTTTTACCCGGGAATAGTGAACTGTCATCTGGGTAAGAATGACGCTCTGGTCCCCATGGTGAAGGTTACCCAAGTCTCACCCAGGAATAGAGCACTGTCCCCTGGAGTTAAGGTTAGGGTTAGATTGGTACCCTGGTCCCCAGGGTGAGTCAACCAAGTCTTACCCAGAGATAGTGCACTGTATCCCGGGTAAGAAACCATGGAAGTGAGCCTGGATCATGCCCAGTGACTTGGCCACACTCTGCCACTCAGTGACTTGGCCACACTCTGCTACTCGTGTGACCTGTTATTGGGGCTAGTGTCATTGAACCTCCAGGGTGACTCACCCAAGTCTTACCCAGGCATAGTGCACTGTATCCCAGGTAAATAATCCATGGAAGTGGCCCTGGATCATGCCCCGTGTCTTGGCCACACTCTGCCACTCGTGTGACTTGCTACTGGTGCCATCGGACCCCCAGGGTGACTCACCAAAGTCTCACCCGGGAATAGTGCACTGTATCCCGGGTACAGAGTCACACAAGTTACCCTGGTTCTTGGCACAAAACCGGGCCACACTCTGCCCCGGATGTGACTCGGTATTGGGGCCGGAGCCGACGGACACCCAGGGTGAATCACCCGACTCTTAACCGGGAACGGTGCCCCCGGAATCGGGCAAACCCACCTGGGAACTTGCCCCCCCTCTGGAACCCAAACCGGGCATGCCTCGGGCCTGTCACTCGGTCCATACATTCCCCCAGTTCTCCCTTGGGCCCCGGGAACCGGTCCTGATCCAATCAGCCGTCAAGAAAGTTCTCTGATGCATGTTTTCTTTTAAAAGCATGAATCCATCAGAGTTACATCAAAGGAAAACAACTCACACTTTAGATTACCTTAGACTCAACTTTGTCCTCACTAAACAGTTAAAGTGCAATAAAACATAGTGCACTAGACATCAGTACATTGCTCAGACACATCTAAACTTTTGTCGAGTGAATTACAATGTCCAATCATTGTCTGCAGCCACACGTTTCACCCAATCAGGTCAATCACCATGGACAAATTTGTTCAAGCGCTATGTTTTGCTTAGCCCCCACCTGACTGCATGCAGTTTTAATTTTAGGTAGAATTGTCTTTGTTTCAGGTCGAACCTGGTTTGCGTCTGTAACCAAAAGATTTAACCAGGAGTCTTGTTTCTCCCTGGAAGCTAAAAAGATATTTCCCCAGTGACAGCTGGAAAACCTATTTATATTTAATTGTTACCAAAATGTCATGGTTAATGTAGCTTCCTGTTTTGATATTGTCAGGGGAGATTGTGGTAAACGAGGTGAATTTTGTGAGGAAGTGCATTGGAGCAGAAAGCAGTCAAGATGACCTGTGGGGGAAGCTGATATGCACCAACTTCAAGGTTTCCTTCATCACCCATGATGCCCTGTCTCAGCAGGTATGTGTTCACAGTGCTGTCAGTGTGCCTATTCATGACCGCTCCTCTTCCATGTACGAAGATTCAGTGAACTCTAAGACTAGTCGTCATCTATGTCCGGAAATGTTCCCTACCTGAACACAAGTGAGTTTATTGGGAAAGGTGTCGTCACTGCTGTCACGTTAGCAGCATGTGAGATTGTCCTGTTGCTTGTTATAAAATACCCATTAACAAGTCTCTATTCTAGTGTGAGTTCTCAGATTATATAACTTGCCATCTGGTATTTTTAGACCTCCTGTTCTTTGTTAAGCTTCATTTGATGTCTTTACCTCTTTAACACCTTTTTAATTAATAATACATTGAATTTATATAGCGCTTTTCTAAAGACCCAAAGACGCTTAAACTCCCGCCTGTTTATGGGATCATAAAGGAAAAGCAATCCTGCTTTGCTACTCATTGCTTGGCAAATATTGCAACATTCTCAGTTTACACATTTGCTTAAATGTTGTCAATGATTTTCATTCATCAGCTGATATCATGGTAATCATTACATTACACAAGGCAAATATAGTATCATTGGTATTCCAGGCACACAATTGTACAGATCATTCAAACCTGTTCTTATAAGCTGTTGATGACACAATGCAGTCCCACTTTGCCTCACTTAAAACTCCTGATGCTGATGTCTCTGGGTTTTGTTTCTCTGGTCCTCAGAGATTTCAGGTGTCCAACCGTCTGCTTGGAGAACATGATGTTCCCCTGGCTTGTGTTGAGCAAGTGGTGACAGGTATGACCACAACCAAATAAATACAGACAAAATGTGTCCGGGTGGAAAGTATTAGGAAAATACTCTTACAAATATCCAAGATGCTGATAGGTTGATAGCAGTGGTGAAAGACATTAATAATTTTAGGAATTCATTTTGGATTAATCTGTTGAGTCGTTGTTGAAGGACCATATATTCCAATTGTTGTAATATTACATGTCATTACATACATTTTTTTTTTTTTTTTTAAATATAAAGCCTTTATTACTCATTTTCATTAAGAGTGCCAGTACTTTTGGAGGTGACTGTACATGACAATTTTTTATTTAACATACCAATAAGGAATTAATGGAATTAACCACTTGGTCAAAACATCATGAAATACTTAATGACCAGCTTAACGATTTCTGGAACACAGAATATAGTTTCTTGGTAGTTTATTGAAGGACATTTGGCTACTGAATGGTTGGCTTCTCTTGTAATATGGCTATGAAGGTAATGGCTGAAGCTAGACTAGATATTGTAGTATTGTATACAATATTAAACTTCAGAAGTTTCCCTCAATTTGGAGCTATCCATACATGCTTGACATAGTAAGGTCTCTACAAAAATTATCTGACCACTACAGTGTGTTTAAAGTCAGCCATCTTTGGAGGTTCTTGTAGCAGCATTATATGCATTGTGCTCGAAACTGATTTGGTCTAACTGCCTAGGCAGCGGTGCCGTGGGTCTCATAGCCCAGGCAGAGGTGCCGTGGGTCTCATAGCCCA
>JACXGK010005418.1:0-33126 GCA_016801125.1 Novumbra hubbsi | reverse complement strand
CCCCCCCCCCCCCCCCCCCCCCCCCCAGCATGCAACACCACCCCCGCCCCACCCCCATGTGAGCAAATCGTCACGCTCACCCAGTTTAAGGTTCCCCCGCCAGTTTATTGCCAACGCCTGCATATTCTACATTCAACACGCAAGAACAGCCCCTCCTCACGTCCCTCGAGGGCTGGGACAATTTGTTTTCTTCTTCTTTCATTTTATTACTCACGCTCAAGAATATTGCCATTGCAGGGAATTGCATTGTTCCGGGTTCCTCCGGCACGCCCGCAGTGATGCTTGGGACACGTTGAGGAGGTCATAGAAAAGACGGAGCGGTGGGTAAAACAGCCGCGTCTCCGCGTTTCCAAGGGTCACCCGCGCGCCACGACCACGCCCGTACATCGGGCTTTGTGTTAGAGGAACGCGAGGGAACCCAGGCTGCGAGGAACGTGTACTCCTGCTACCGCGGCGGTTCCATAAGTGGCCGCAGTCATTAAGCCCGCGCACTGGAATGAAACGGTAGTCGGGAGTCAGCGTGCCCACTCATTGGCTGTCCACCAAAACGTATCAAGGGCCGACTAATAATTAGGGATGCAGCGGTGGCTTTGATTGATGTGTGTGTTTGCTAATTGCCCCTGAGAAGATCCATTCAGAAAGTTTCCTGAAGTGGCCTGATGACTTGGGTTGCCATTGCTTTAATCAGACATAAGGAATGACGGCTGAAACTTTCCTGGCATTACACAAATTAGGCAAATGTCGTAATGATCAGCCTATGCGGGGAATGACAGGTCCCAGTTTTCCTCCCTCATGAGGTTAGATCAGATGTAACTAAATGTGCTCCTGTAAAGATGGGACCATGGTTTTATACCTCAAATAGATCACATTGCTTCTCCCCTTTGAGTCACTTTGAACAACATAGTGCCGTTGCTGTTCTGTCTAAATCAAGACAATGGCACAGCAGAAGAAGCTTGTGTAACGAAAGGGTTTCTAGAGGAACACTGTTCAAAAAACCTGAAGGGAACATGTAATCATCACAGTGTAACACCAAGTCAATTCAACTTCAGGGACATCAATCTGTCCAGTTAGGAAGCATAAGCGATTGTGAATCAATGTCACCTGTTTGGGTGCAAATGAAAGTGACAACCCCAAAAAAGGAAATGGTTTTGCAGGTAGTAGCTACAGACAATTGCTCTCTCCCTATCCTTCCTTACTGATTCTTCTCTAGTTTTGCGTTTTGCTAGTGTCCTGGTCACTACTGGTAGCGTGAGAAAGTGCCTGCAGCCCATTCAGGTTACACAGGCAGTACAGTTCCTCCAGGATGACACATCCATACGTGGTGTTGCAATAAGGTTTGCTGTGTCTCCCAGTACATTCTCCAAAGCATGGATCCCAGCAGATAAGCCGTTACACAAGGAGCGCTACACAGGTCATCAACCCAGCAACAGGACTAGTATCAGCTCCTTTGTTTAAAGAGGAACAGCAGGACTGCTAGAACTCTACAAAATGACCTCTAGCGGGTCACTGAGGTGCATGTTTCTCACCAAACTGTCAGAAACAGACTCCATGAGGGAGGCATGAGGGCCCGACGTCCTCTAGTGGGACCTGTGCTCACAGGCAGTGGTATGGCAACGCACCGTCAGACATTTCTCAGATAAAAGTTACCTGTAAACTTTGTTGGGCAACTGTCGGCTTCTGGAGGTAATACGACAAATCTTTTCAATCACCTGAAAAAAAAGCATTCAACGGAACATGCCAAGAGGGTTTCACTCAAATCCAAGAAAAAAGTAGTCGAAAAAAAAATGACAAAAGGAGCAAACAACGGAAGAAAGGTGACTGAGGCGGTCACATTCTTCTTGGCTTAAGATAAGGTGCCACTGAAATCTGTGGAAAACAAACAAACTTTAAGATTGAGTGTCATTTAATGCATATCTATTGGACTGCTGATTTAAAAAAAAACAAAAAAAAAAAGTTAAACCTTTTAAAACAGTTTTATAAAATTGTGTACTAAAGGTATGGGTGTAGAGAGTCTTAGAGCGGTGTAGTATGGTATAAGTGTAGTGAGCGTTGAATTGGCATAGTACCCTGTAACAGGGTGTTGTAGGTACAGTTGCAGGGCTCACTCTCACCTGTGGGTGGTGGCGTCTCTGGGCTCCCTGCCAGGTATCCGATCTATGGGCGGGTCCATAGGGGAGTGTAGAAGGTTCAGACAGGAGGCCAATGATTGGCTGGAGTCCTCCCTAGACACTACACACACAGAGACACAAACAGAAAGACATACAGAGACACCCACGTTGGTCTCATTAATACGGAGCCAAGACAGACCACCCAGGATCTGATGAGCAGAAATAACCGGGTCTTTAAACCCGGGATGTGGATGGCTCAGCTTCAAGGTAAAACCAAATGTGGCTCGGCTCTGGAGCTCATAAATTGCTGTGTACCTGCCGGGGTTTTAATAAAGAATGCCAAGCAGCCTCCTGAGGGAGCAGAAATAGGAGCCCAATAGGTGTCCATCCCTCTGCGTGAGCCCAAGTGTGTGTGTGTGTGTGTGTACGTTTTCTCATCGACTTCCTTTTCTTCTACCCAAGTCTCACAGTGCCTTTGCGCTAAGTGACACAAAATGTTATTTATCAAATATTTGCATGGGATTTCACGCCACGTTCTGAAAATGTAACATAGCTTATTTCTTTTCCACGTGCACTAACAACACCCTGGGAGGTTCTTTTTAGGGGATTTGTGCTCAGAAGAGTTTACGTGTATTTTCACGTGCTCGGATGTAACCCCTCCAAAAATAGAGGGACATTAAGATAATTAAGATTGAAGGTAATTCTCCAAGCAGCATAGATGTTGAATGCCTAGAGATATGAACGTCTTGCTTTACTGACTCAGACCTCCCGTTAGATAAGAATCAACTATGGGGCAAATCTGCCCTGTTAACTCTACTCAAGTCACTCAGGAAACAGTTCATGCTACTTAGGGTTTCACAAAAGGTGAAACCAAATGTTTTATACTTGGCTATAGCATAACAAATTGATTGTGGTCTTCTGTTTAAAAGTTTGAGTTTTTTTATATCTAGGGGCATGTTTAAAAACATTTATATATATATATATATATATATATATCAACTTTTTAACAATAAATATACACATAAACACACACACACACTACTGTTCAAAAGATCGGGGTCAGTCAGAAATTCCAAGAAAATCTTTCAAGAAAACATCCATTAAATTAGTTTGAATAGGTTAAATAGTATCAGGGTTAGAAATAATGATTTCTGTAAGTAAATAAGAATCCTCCATTTGCAGCAATTGAAGCCTTGCAGACATTTAGCGTGCCAGTCATCAATTAGTTGAGGTTGATCAGAAGAGGTTTTACCCGATGCCTTCTGAAGCACCACCCACACGTTGGATTGGCTTGACGGGCACTTCTCACGGACCACACGGTCAAGGTACAGCTCATTACAGCTCATTAGGGTTGAGGTCCTGTCGCTGTGCTGGCTATTCCATTATAAACAAAATACCAGCCGGCTGCTTCTTCCCAAAATTGTTCTTGCATAGTTTGGAGATGTGCTTTGGGTCAATGTCCTGTTGTAGGAACAAACAGTCTCAAATCAAGCGTCATCCACAGGGCATGACGTTGCTACATCGAGTGATACCTTTCCTTCAACAAGATCCCTTTTACACTGTACAGGTCTCCCACTTAACAACCACCAACGCACCCCAAGACATTTCCGCCACCATGCTTGGCAGATATAATCAGTCCTCCAGCATCTTTTCATTTAGTCTGCATCTCGCATATGTACTTTTTTGAGATCCAAACACCTCAAACTTTTTTCCAATCTTCCTCCACCCAGTCTCTTGAGTTGCTTTGTTCTTCTCAATCTGAGATATGTCTTTATCTTTGCAACTCTGCCTAGAAGGTCAGCATCCTGAAGTTGCCTTTCCACTTTCCACAATGAGACTGGTGTTGTGCGGGTACTATTTAATGAAGCTGCCAGTTGAAGACCTGTGAGTCTGTTTCTCAAACTAGACAGTAATGTGTTTGTCCTCTTTCTCAGTTGTGCACCGGAGCCTCTTTCTATTTTGGATAGAGCCAGTTGCACTGTTCGGTGAAAAGAGTTCTTTTGTTTCTTGGAAATGTCTTACATAGAATAGCATACATTTTTTGGAACATGAATAGACTGACAAGTTTCTGAAGAAAAGTCTTAGTTACTGGCTATTTTGAGACTGTCATTGAACCCAAAATGGCTGATACTCCAGATACTCAACTAGTCGAAAGAGGGACAGTTTTATTGGTTGTTTAATAAGCACAACAGTTTATAGTTGTGCTGACATAATTGCAAAAGGGTTTTCAACTGATCAATAAGCCTTTTAAAATGATAAACTCGGATTTGCAAACACAACGTGCCATTGGAACAGAGAAGTGATGGTTGCAGATAATGGGCCTCTGTACGCCTATGTAGATATTCCATTAAAAAAAATCATCAGTTTCCAGCTACAACAGTCATTATAGCTGGAAACGGATGATAGAACAATGTTATAAAAATGAATGATAGAACAGTGTTATATGATAAAACTGAATGATAAAAATGAATGATAGATCAGTGTTGTAAAACCACATCACAACCTACACGTCGTTGCTCCCCTAATGCAGTGAATGATAGAGATAAGAAAACACGGCCAGCCTCATAATCCTCCATGAAATACGTCAGCTTCATGTTGTTCACTTAAAAGAAAACAAATGTTATTCTTCTCAAGGCTGTCAGTACAATCCATGGGAGAGCATCTCTAAAAACGTCAGACCACCACAGCTGATATACTGAATAAAGAGTAAAACAGTAAAAATATTCCAAGTTCAAGTGCAACCGTATTTCTAAATAATTATGGTATGTATGACTGCTTGTATATTTATTGGCCGATTTATAAAAATATTAGCTTTGTGACCGAACAAGCAGAAATAAAATATAAATTACAAAAAGATTTATGAAAGATTTGCTTTTCTTTTGAAAGCAAGGAAATGTCTAAGTGACCCCAAACTTTTGAACGGTAGTGTATAAAATGTCCTGTGGGAACTTGCATTCATTCCTGGATAAACAATCACCTGTGGCCACTACTGATACACAAGAAGGACTGTAATCAAATCAACAAAACCAAAACCAGTGCACCTTGGTCAGAACCAGTGCACCTTGATCAGAACCAAGTCACCTTGGTCAAAACCAGTGCACCTTGGTCAGAACCAGGTACCCTTGATCAGAACCAAGTCACCTTGGTCAAAACCAGTGCACCTTGGTCAGAACCAGGTCACCTTGGTCCAAACCAGTGCACCATGGTCAAAACCAGGCCACCTTGGTCCAAACCAGTGCACCATAGTCAAAACCAGTGCACCATGGTCCAGACAGGTGGACCATGTACACTGTGAGCAGTGTGGAAAGATAATGGTGAATGAACGGTCAGTATTCGTACGGTGGCGCTGGCGTTGGTCATCGGAGAGATCCAGGTCTAGCATCAAGTCGTCCTCATCCAGCTCAGATGAGCCCAGGTTGTTCAGAACATCCTGAGGACACAGGAAACATCTAGATGAGAGTGCTGGACCAATCTCTACAACAAGCTTGATGTATAGCACTTGGAGAGTAGGGTCAAGATCTGCAGGGGGACAAAACTGATTAAAAAATGTGTTCTTGCATGTACAGTACACTGAATATTACTAGTCCGAGCAGGCGTAACTTTCAAATTCATTGGCTGATCCATCCTGATGACCCAGTTGGAGTCCTCCAATCACAACTTCGACCAGGTCGTCATCAGGAGAGGTCAGCCAACTAATTATACTGAAACTGACTAGTTCAATAAGCATCCAGACGAAACCTATTTTCATCTTCATGAAAGACTCTATGGAGACACTGAGACAGTACGAGGTCTTAATAACATTAACTTCCTAGGTCACTACGCTAGCAGTGACCTTTTCTTTATTGTTACGGTTCATCCAGAGATGTTTTGGAAGGGATCATTAAGGCAGAGGTTATTAAATTCAACCTCTTAACCTCATAACCAAGGATGTTAACCATTGAAATGTTGAAGCCACTAGCCCAGTTATAATATATTTTTTCTTCTGAATAGTGGCTGATGATTCATCTTCATTTCACCCTCTTAGGACTTCGTTCTTTTCCAAAGGGATATTCTGCCATCTTGTGGTAAGTGCCGGAACAACAGTTTCAGGTCAAACTACACTTAATTGAATATCTTTTTTCAGAGCTTTCTGGAAGGAATAGGTATAGCAAAACAAAATATTTGCATGATTTAATAGCATAGATTGCAGTATGAGAGTGGACCACATGAGACAGTGGACCACATGAGACAGTGGACCACATGAGACAGTGGACCACATGAGACAGTGGACCACATGAGACAGTGGACCACATGAGACAGTGGACCACATGAGACAGTGGACCACATGAGACAGTGGACCACATGAGACAGTGGACCACATGAGACAGCGGATTATGATTGGACAGATTAATGCTGTCTAGATCAGATTCACACTGGTGTACACAACTAAACCAAGTAGGGTTTCCAGGACAACGATGAAAGCTAGGCTCAGTGTAAAATCGTCACAGAAACAGCATTTCTGTCTTTGAAACTGCCTCTAAGTATCAAACTCATGCCAGCGAAATAACAGAAACGGCGTCATCACCACGTTCTACGCAAAGCAGAAGACCTTACAACCACCACTGAGGAGGAAACATTGCCATTATGGCCAAAAAAGGTGCTCCTCAAATAGTTATTGAAAGAGGATGTCGCAACTCAAACAGAGCCGTTTAATGGCATGGAAGGTATTTATAATTTCAAGCTAAATGAGTCTGTTAATGACAACCCCCGGCTGTAGATGTACATTAAAGCTGCTTGACTGTGCGAGCACAAATCACTTCCACAAAGCAATGATATCTGTTTAAGAAGATTAATGGACATTAAATATGGACATTAAAAAGTGTAGCTCGTTACATCATGGATTGATTTCTTCACTGCCACCATTCGGAACATGTTACATGTGTTCATTTGAAATTATTTAAACGTGCTCAAAAACGAGCCAACGGATACGCAATCCGACTGCCGCCCCGAGATTGACTGGTCCGGTAAATCAGAGACCAGGGTTAATCTGAACGAAATCTCGTTTTGGGTATGTATGAAACCCAAACGCCATCGAAAGGCACAAAATGCCCACTTTAATCCCCCAAAAATCAGCCAAATTGATTCAACTTTCCTGCAGTAAACGCTTACGCTGTAGATTGTCCCGTTCAAAGCATATTAACAGTCTAAAGCGTGGCGTTTTCATAATGACATCCCTCTTTTAAAATGTCGCCACAAAAAGGGAAGGGGTGCCTGTGTGTGGTGGGAAGGGTTCTGTCTTCCGCTTATTCACTTCAATGCTTTTGTTATGTAGCCATTGCCGGAGCGTGCACTACCTTACTGGTGGACAAACGTGGGTCTATAAAAGCACATTTGTGGATATCTGATAGTAGGCGCGTAATCTTTTCTTAACCGTCTTCCAGAGCTGCAGCTCTGCCCAAAGTAATTTTCCATCACTTAATATATTTTTTTGCTTGCGCCATACAACATTCAGTTAAATCTCCTACATTTTTGTTACACATCTCCAGTGGAAACCTGAAAATAACACATGAACACTTGTTCCTGGCATAAATAACTATCCAAGATTTATAGCCACAGAAAACGGCCAGCTGAAACATTGTTGAATTAGACAGACACAAATTCACTATAGCGAGGGCTTAAGATAGACAAAAAGAGACAGGTAGGGGAAGAAAAGCGATGAATGCAGAAAGAACCAGCCCAGAAGCAACTGCAATTCACAGCAAATGTGATTTATGTAAGAAATGCATTATATGCCATCAGTGGACATTCTTCATTGAATATAATTTTACATGATCACACAAAGTACAGATACCACAGGCCGACCAAGCGTGATCTGAGTTGACAAAAAAAATACAGAATGTCATGTCTGACCCAGTCAGATACCGGATCCCATCTTGCGTAATCAGATTGGGGAATATCTGTAAAAACCTCTAGACAGCAGCAAAGGCAGCTTTTTCAATAGAACTGGATTACAGACCTGAGACCGAGGCTTTCTAGTGTTACTTTTTCTACAACACATGACAACCGCTTTTTCCAGAACACAGACAAGCTTTGTAGAGCTGTGAGATGTTTAGACAGTCCACTGACGTGCAGAATTACAGTATGTAGCGGTCTGTGATGGCATTTTGGACACCTCAAATGGGTTAAGATGTCCACAGTATCAGTGCGACCACTCTACTGAATGGATAGCTTTGGGAAAGTCTGTCAGGTTTCCCCCTATTCACATTCAGAAAAACGGCATGTGGATAGTTTGTGACAACAGTTGGTTACATACAAATATCCGCTTCAAAGAGGTCCCTGGAAAATGTTATCTTATTTTTTTTGCATCACGCCTACATTCAATTATGTTTAACATTTACATTGCTGTCTACTTCAAACCTAGAAAGTGATCTGGGCATAAAGAGCAAATATTATTTTCCACTGTCTATTTTTTCTTTTGTTTGACTTCAACACTAAATTGTCGATATACGAATCAATACAAATGATATATTTTCTATATTATTTGTATGCTATGTTATTCATGTAAAATATCAATTTATTTATTTGTATTATTATCCCCAATTTCCTCGGCCTCTGAAAAACGTACCTGCAGTAAGGCCATATTTTATGCTGAGAACTATATTGAGCAAAGATGACGCTGAGGGACGCGGGCCTCGTCAACGTTAGTGGAACAGGGGCTCCTCTACATCAGCATCCTGTTATTTACAGGATGTGTTGTCTGAAAATTTGCAAACGAAGCTAAACTTTGAACCGTGTTATCAGTGACCACAGTGCTGACACTCCAAGAGTACCCATGACATTTGCCAAGCAGAGCTCAGTATTCAATACCCACAAAAACAAGCATATTAGGATTGTATTTTTTGTTTTTATGGTGGATCTGTCACATCCACTTGATCGTCACATCCGCATGATCCGTCACATCCGCCTGATCCGTCACATCCGCCTGATCCGTCACATCCGCCTGATCCGTCACATCCGCCTGATCCGTCACATCCGCCTGATCCGTCACATCCGCCTGATCCGTCACATCCGCCTGATCCGTCACATCTGCCTGATTGCATTAGGGCAATCTAAACAACCTCTCATACGTGAGCCTCATTGCACATGGGTTAAGAAAACGCCCCGCTGGCCCATTCATTGTTTCTTTACCCAGATTGAAGAAGAAAATATATCAGCCATCAGGGGCTAAAACGATTGAATGTCCTGTATCAGCCTGGTAGCTGAGTGTGGCATAGTCACAGCGTGGGTGAGTGGGTGGACGGTGGGGTATGCTGGTGAATACCCCCTAGCTAAGACACAGCCTCTGCACCACCCTTAACTGCTCAGGAAACAACTCCAAAGACAATGGGGGGAAAAAAACACCCAAGTCTCACTGGAGCTCAGTTTGTCACACTGGAGGGCCTCCTGTAATTCCCACTAAGTTAAAAAGATGCCGGAGAAGAATGGAGACTTAACTTGCAACACGCTCCTACGGGCCAGACTCATTGATTTCCCTCAGGAGCACTCAGGGGGAAACTTGAAGCCCAGACTGGAGAGCCTTGCGTTTCATCAACAGCCGCTTTAGTCACAAACGCACAGTATTTCACAGGCTGTCCTTTCTAAGCACAGAAGATTAGTTGTTTTTTTTGCCACCTCGGAAACGACAAAACACGTTTCAGTACGAGGTTTAACTATGTGATGTGCTTTGGAATTAGCAATTCCACCGTGCACAAGTGTTGGTTTACGCAGGGACGTGCACTGCAGTGTTCAGACCGGAAGGAGGGTTGAGGGTAAGTTCTGGAAGACAAAACTGGACAGCAGGGTCTGCACAAGTGGGACCAGGATGATAAAGATATCTATTGGGGAGGCTGTTTAAGACAGAATGTACATTAAGGTAGCCAGACAGAAGAAGTGGCAAGAACCTGGGCAATGACAGCCTGTTGCATTGACCTAAAACACAGTTTGAGGATTAGTCTGTTTAATTTAGGGCTGTGCCGTTATCCCCATGCTAGAGAGTAATCCAGGAGGATGGGTCCATGGACTAAGCCAGTTAGCCTGCAGCACCAGGAGGGAGCCACTAGCATTGCCAGGCCATCCTGTCATCAAGTGTAGAAATCCACCAGGCCACCCTGCTCTCAAGTTCAGAAACCCACCAGGCCCTACTGTTTCTGTAATATAAATCCACCAGGCCATCCTGTTTCTGTAATATAAATCCACCAGGCCATCCTGTTTCTGTAATATAAATCCAACAAGCCATCCTGTTTCTGTAATATAAATCCACCAGGCCATCCTGTTTCTGTAATATAAATCCACCAGGCCATCCTGTTTCTGTAATATAAATCCACCAAGCCATCCTGTTTCTGTAATATAAATCCACCAGGCCATCCTGTTTCTGTAATATAAATCCACCAGGCCATCCTGTCTTGTATATTGCTTTATTCTATGGGTGTATTGAAGTTTTGCATTGTGTATTGATGTGTCGAGTGGGGTTTCAACGCTTATAAACTGGGTGCTTCGTATCCTGAATGCTGGCGGGCTGATAGTTATGGTATATGTGACCATATACCACCGATATCACTTTTAACTGCACTAACTGCATTGGTAACTGTTTTTATAAACCGTAAACTGGTATATAATAATGGCCAGATACCACACCACCTGAAGCCTTATTGCATAAGTAGCGCGTTAAAGTGTGGTGCGGTGTGTCGGAGTGAGGTGCGTCAAAGGGAGGTGCGTCAAAGGGAGGGGCGTCAAAGGCAGGTGCGTCGAAGTGTAGTACAGTGTATTAAAGGCGCATTGTCCCTACCAGGCTTCCCAACTTGGAAGACGACGAGTTGTTCCTCTTTTTGATCAGTGGGTTAACGTCTGAGGGGCAGTGGGGCTCTTTCAGGTTGAGGTGGAGTCCCCTCGGGCCCCCCGCCCCCTCCGAGGACGAGCGTAGCCGGCGTTCCATGCGCATCACCTCGTGGTATGGACTGGCACTGCTGCTGCACATGGACACTGTGGAGGGAGGAGCAAAGAGACCCCGCAGGACAACGTAAAACACCCCGCTGAGACACGGAGCCGGGCACCAACACAATCAGAGACGTAGCATGACTGTCCAACGCAACAAGGACAAAAACAAACACGCACACAGACTACGTGATTGAAAGAAAACTTCAAAACAAGCAAACAGACACTCAGACAGTAACGCAAGCCGGGAAGCCATCCAGTGTTTTGCAGCAACAGCTTCACTCGTTTGAGGAAACCAACTTTTTTTAGGTGTGGTATGTTCTAAAGTTAAAGCATTTGTTTCAAAATAGTGAGGTAATGGGGTTACTTTAAATCATCATTTGCAGATTTGGGGTTATAGATCTATCACTGAGCACAGGTGTAATTTAAGTGTGAGTACAACTACTTACGTGTTATCACCAATACAAAGTAGCCTAAGCAACAGACAAGACAAAAATAGGCTCAGATCAAAAATGAACAACAAAAGTGATTAATTATGGATAGCCTAACAAAAGCTGTCATCCAGGGCTCTGTTTCGTTCTGAAGGTTTTCACTCAGTCAATAATCTGGCAGACGTTGCATTTCCATGAGCTTCAATTAGATATGCTTTGAATTCGATCGAATGTTTGCTATGTACAAGAACAGGCTGTGCTGGAAAACAAGCGTGCCCAAAATGTTCTTGAACAAACTTGTAGGTAAGTTAGCTCCCGTTTGGTGGGTGTGGTTTGAAGCAGAGCGGTAAATAGCCCAGAACACCGACCGTAAGACTGTATACACATACAGCGCCAATACAATGTTTAACGTACAACACCACTTTGAAAAGTTTCACGTTATTGTGCCTCAGACTTTCAATGGGACGGAATAATGATTTTAAACCACGTATAAAACACCACACTCCAACATTTGAAGATCATTTCTTGTTATATACAATGCACAAAAAAGTTAAGGGAACACGTAATCCTCACTATGTAACACCAATTTAATTGAACTTCAGGGATATCAATCTGTCCAGTTAGGAGACATAAGCAATAGGGGATCAATGTCACCTGTTTTAGTGTTAATGAGTAACAACAGGTGCACTGGAGAGGCCACAACAAGACAATGCAAAAGAAGGGAATGGTTTTGCAGGTGGTGGCCACAGACACTTGCTCTCTCCTCATCCTTCCTGACTGATTCTTCTCTAGTTTTGCTAGTTTCCTTGTCATTACTGGTAGCATGAGGCAGGGAAGCCCAGCTCCTCCAGGATGTCACATCCATACGTGCTGTCGAAAGAAGGTTTGCAGTGTCTCCCAATACACTCTCAAAAACATGTAGGAGACACCAGGAGACGGGCCGTTACACAAGGAAAGCTGAACAGGGCTGTATAAGAGCATCAACCCAACAACAGGACAGGTATCTGACTCTTTGTGTGAGGAAGAACAGGAAGAACTACCAGATCCCAACAAAATGTCCTCCAGCTGGCTACTGGTGTGAAGGTTTCTGACCAAACCGTCAGAAACAGACTCCCTGAAGGTGACTTGAGGGCCTGATGTCCTTTAGTGGCACCTGTGCTCACAGCCCAGCACCATGAAGCTCGATGGGCATTTGCGGGAGAAGTCTGCCATTGGCGCCCTGTTCTCTTCACAGATGAGAGCAGGTTCACACTGAGCACGTGTGACAGACGTGAAAGAGTCTGGATATTCGTGGTGAACGTTTTGCTGCCTGCAACATCATCCAGCATGACCCGTCGGGGGAGGAAGATCCTAGGAAAGTTGCACAGATCTCCACAGGTTAGCCGATGGTACCCTGAGAAATTAGAAGGTTCTTCACTGGCAAAGTTGCTCAACTGAGCCTGCTGTATACCTGCTATAGACTAAAATGCAAACAAACAAGAAGTGAAGATGGCTGCAGCTCAGTACAGGCAGAACACCGTGGAAGACTTCTGCCTGGGTTGTGTTTTGTTATGTTCAATCATAGTACCTCTCACCAGAACAGTACTGAAAGTAAGGACATGCTCTTAATTTACTTGCCTGATAACACAGGTTAAAAGGATAACATTCAATGACAAATATATTTTCATACCCGTTCCCCTGAACTGAGTCTTTCCACCTCAGGTCGTTAGCAAGAGTTTGAGCGTTAAAACACAAAAACATACTCAAGATTTTGAAAATTAGGATGGCACAGAAGCAGATAACTTAAATTTGAAATATTTCAATTAAAAAACAAAAATAATGAAACAAATGTGTGGAGTATGGTTGCAGATACGCGGTAGTCCTCATTCAAAAACACATGACACACTGAGGCACCAACACGATCAAATGTAAAATAGTCCGGAAGGTGCACACTATCTGTAGGCACAAACACATTTTAAACTGGTCATTCCGTACAATAAAAGATCGGTTCAACCATGCACCCCAGAGTGGAAAAAGATTCCCTGAAAGCTCAGCTCGAGTTTGACAGGATTGGGGTTGGAGTGAATACCTACAGGACGATAGTAATTCAGAAATAGGGCCAAACTAAAATCTACCTTGTCTAAGAAAATGGCAGGTTATTAATATAGACTACAAACCTTTATTATGATGGACTTCCCACTGTCCTAAATTCAAGCACATAGGACTAAAATAGTGCTGCCCAACACTCTACTCAGTCAATCTGACCGTTGTTCCTGAATCACTCATCCCCTACCAACGAGCATTTAAAAGCATTACCTTCACCTGCACTGTAACGTTCAACTAGGCATCGGGACACAACGTGTAAACATACGGGCCAAAACACCTTGACAGTGACATGGATGATACAACAAACACAACGTCCCTCTCCACAGTATAAATGCAGAGGCTGATCGGCGCCAAGACTGTTATTGAACCGACTCATTCGCTTGTTACCTGTGTGGGGTTTCCGCAGCCGGCACGGCCTGGGCTCGTGTCTACCACAGTACGCTCCCTTCCCCAGCTCCTGGATGAGCAGCGCGTTCCGGGACCTCCTCTCAGACTGCTCCGGATTGGAATGGTAGCCTTTACCACGCGCCGGGCCCGCCTCACTCTCGCTGGTTTCAGTCCGGTCTGGTCCGGCATCCTCCCCCTCTGCCACATTAGCCGCCGCCGCCGCCACTTCCTCCTCATCCTTCAGCTCTTTCTTATCTTCCTGTGGTGGTGGCTTCTGTGTTTCTGGCGTGGCGGCCGCTCCCGGCTCAGGGACAAGCGCAGGGACCACCGTGTCACACTCGGCGGTGTTGGTAACGCTGGTGTCCGGCAGCAGGGGCTTGTCCGTGGCGGCCTGGACAGGAGTGAAGAACACCTGGGAGGTGGAAACGACGTGCCGGAGATCTTCCGGGGGCGCGGCGGGGACGGGGCTGGGCAGCGCGTCCACCTCGGACGCCGAGTCCTCCATGATCGGGACGTTGAACTCGGAGGGGGTGAGGGCGGCGGTGCGGTCGTCGGACTGCAGGGAGCTCTCGCCCAGCAGCTCCCCGGGCCACGAGCCCGGAGTACCGCCGGGCGTCGGGGGCTCCGTGGTGACCCCCGGGACAGGGCACGGCTCCGGGTCCTTGGAGAGCCGCTGGTGCGAGGAGAAGGACTTGGGAAGCAGCGGCTTCCTCTGCCGGGACGTGCGCCTGCTGCCCCCGCTGTAGTCGTCCAGGAAGCCGGAGTCGTCGCCCTCGTTGCTGTAGCCGGAGCTGATGCAGTTGATGAACACGTTCCTGTTGGCCCCGGACGCCGCCCTCTCAAAGTCCCCCGTCTGCGAGCGGGGGATCTTCTTCTGCCGGTGGCCCCCGAAGCCAAAGGAGTGGCGCGTCTTGGCCCGGGGCGGCGCGGCGGCGCTGTCCTGCGAGCCCGGAGGCGTGGGGTCGTCTCGGTCGGCGCTCTGGACCGGTTCCGCCGGGGGCGCGCTGTTCCTCTTGCCGCTGAAGCTGATTGAGGGCGCGCGGAACAGGCTCCGCCTCTTCCCCGTACTGCTGCTGCTGGAGTTGGTGCTGGAGGGCGACGAGGTGTGGACTCCATTTCCCACGCCGCCGGAGGACGGGGACGACGGCAGGGAGTCCTGCCGCTTACTGGCGCTCCGCCTGAAGAGGGGAAGCCTGGAGACGAGCGTGGAGCGCCGGGACCCCGAATCCCCCATCAAGGAGCCACAGCGTTCGGTCTGGCTGCAACAGAAACACAACGCAGTCAGCGAGGGAGCAAACGTAACAGGACCAGAGGTGTGTTTCAAGAGGAAAGAAGCAGCCAGAGGTCGAGGGTGGGTTCAGTGGCCTGGGCAGCTGCATCTGGTGCAGCGTGGGTTCAAATCCAGCCTACTACCCTTTTTAGTTCTATGAAGTATAGAAAAACGTACAATATATATAATTATGGAGCAGGACTTTTGCGGAGATTAACCACACAGTACGGCCGCGAACAAAAACATTGCACATTGCACACTATGCTCATCCTCATAACTTAAACCACATGGGTTCAGGTAAAGTGTATAGACCCGCTAGCCTCTGCTGAGAGCAGGAGTCGATAAGAGTGAAGGAGTCGATAATATTAAGAGGCTTTGTTGATGTGCTTTGCATTCAGGATTTAGTTATATCTCTTTGCCAGGTTCTTTACAGTATTACTTAGTTAGGAAGTAACTTACTTAGTTCCTTGTTACGAGCAGGATGCATGTTTTTGTCTCTGCTTATTCTGTACAGGCTTCCTCATTTCTACTCTCATTCAGGTAATTATTGTGCATAAACTACAACGTTTGGATCCATCTAGAGATCAGATATTTCATTGTTACTACGACTAATTTTACAGATTATGATGTTGAGATATGACAAATTAGACAGTTTTGAGTGGAAAAATAAGACAAGCTGTCTAAAACAAATAAAAACAAACAGACTAAAATGCTGTATTTTTAGAGTTGGCCACCGACTTAAATGGACAGATTACATGCAAAGACCTACACTAGTAAAATGAAGTATGTACTTAAAAACATAGTATGGCCAAGACAATAGGAAAATACGTTTTATTTTTAATTAAGTTATCAATGCTCAGGTTGACCTACACTGAGCTACAGTTGTGTACCCTGGCAAAATAACCAAAGAAAATAGGGAAAACACGGAACAAGACGGTTAATAGTGTCCACAACTCTGCCCCCCTCTTTCTGAAATTAGGGTTCAAACAAAACGCAACATTATTACTGCACACATTTTTGGTTAAAAAAGTTATTGACTATTTTGACCCAAACCTAAGGGGCAGAGCGTGAATGATTATCAAAAGTCTAATATTTTACATTCCAGCAAACATCCTCATATTAAAGCACAGAGACAGACTACATCTACTGTGTCAATGATTTACAAGGGTGGCCCTGCTCCAATGAAAGAAAAGCTTTCAGCAGAGAACTGTAGGTCTGTTTTTGTTCTGAGTTACAGAACAGACAATAGCAATATCTAACAAGCCAGTCTATGTAAGACCCTATACAACACTCGGTATCACGAACATCCTAAAGTCAATTGAAAGTTAGAGGTAAATGACAAAATAAAGATACAGGTCTTTAATAGTACCTACCGAAAGCGACTTTTACTTTTTAAATGTAATTAGCCACTCAAAAAACAATGTGAATATACTACTCAAGCCCTCCATACTCTCACGTGCCAATGCAATTTCCACATCAGCTGAAAAAACCTGTCCTGAACCAACTGCAATGCATTGCAAAGCAATATACACAGCTCATTTATTAAATCATTAGAACTTTTCTTCATTAAATACAATTTCACATATTTAATGGATACTATATCAGACTGGACCTCGTGTTACCAGAATTGCGTATAGCTGTGAAGACCTCTACTCTATATTCCCTAAAGAGGGACTTCGCTATTTTTCCTCGGGGAGGGGAATAGGGTCCCAATTGGGATGGAGCCACGATCAGTCCATTCAGCCTGGATCAAGATAATATTTTTGTGGATGCTGTAGGCTTGACATGCTGTTTCATGTGGCACATGTCCCACAAGTTATGCAATGCATAGCCATTCAAAAATCTTTCCACTTACTTACAGGGCAATATAGTTCTTCCCTCTACAATATAAACAGAAGAACACAGTTATGTAGAAGGCGGTGCCCATGATGGGTGTAGCCTGAATAACAACTTTAGAGCAACAACAATACAGAATCAATTAGAAACAACCACAATTGTCCTTGTGGAATGCATGAGAGACACGTCATCTAACCTAGAATGTTTATTGGGTACATCATCTCAATTCCTACTTTTCAAATGTATTGCAATCCGGTGCTGTTTTGAGAAAGGTACAGTAAGCTGCTTCAATACCTAAAACTGAGTGGCAGTGGAAAAGATTTGTATGACAGAGGCGACCCATATACAAACACTGCCCTCTACCTATCAGGTAATAAAGCAGGTAGCTATGAAGTTAAGAATCCTTTCAAACAAAATAACTTCCATAGAAAGCCCATGAGTAACTATGACTAGTAGGCTAACTAGCTTGCTAACTCCCGGGCAGTTGCGGTTTGGCCACTGCCAAGTGATATACCGACTGTAGCCTAAGCAACTCGGTAGCCAGTTACTGTACTAGACTGTACAACGCTAATATGGCTGTCTTGGTAACTATTGTAGATGTAAATACTGATTAACTTCAGTTGTGACCCTGTCGCCTATCCAGATATACCTTTATAAGTATCTTACTACATTGCATAAAATCTCTGCATAGCAAGGACAGCAGCTACATTAGTACTGTACTGTGTATCTTGAGCTGTGAACGTCAACATGTCGAAGCTGTGCATGCTAATACCCTACCATGATATAAATGTAATGAATTGCAATTGTTTATACATTCCATAGTCTAGCCAGATATTCAGAACAAACACTGCCAGAACGCTAAAAACAAAGCTACAGACTTAATGAAATCATAACTGTTGGTTGTTTTAGCTGTCAAGCAAGGTGCATGTGTGAACGCTCCAGCCCCGGTGAAGAAGCCGCGGCTACTACGCTAGCTAGCTAGCTACCAAATACAACCGAGATTATATTACCTTCCGATTAATTCCGATGTTCAAGCCGCTCTTTCAAGTGACGAGAATCCAAGTCAACCTCTAGCAATTCAATATTAAGGTATGCATGGCGTGCAACCACATAGAAATCTTACAAAAATAGGAAAATTATCAATAATCTATCGCACAAATGCACCTCAATGACGTGGAATCCCTTTTTTTTCTCTCTTCCGTATTTTCACGAGCGTGCATGACGTGCTCCTCACACCTCCTGCCCTAGCGACTAGCAGCATCTTCACAGAACAGGTGATGATGCTGGTCCAATGGGTGGTCTGGTGATGCTGGCAAGTAACAGTAGTCTACGGCCAGTAAAAAAAATCTAATAATCAAAAGCATTGATGGCGAATTTGACCTTGCGAAATTTTGTGCAAGAACTATATCAGAAAAATAAATTGAAAGGGTCCCAAAACCTATTTCCCATGTTGTAACCTATTTATCCTGTACTATGATTGCAAGAGACCCATTAGAAGTTTTCATTTTTCAAAGGACAAGCCATTGGCCCAGAACTTGTATTTCAAGAATATGGAAATATGATGTATGGGGTGATGGAAGTCCCTTCCAAAGTGTTCTCCAATGTCATAAAACGTATAAAAGAATGCATGCTATTATCCTTGATTGGAATGGGTCGACAGAATACTGAAAGCAAAGATGCAGGTAATTTGGGGAAATAAAAACATTTTGGAAAAGTTATTTCTGTGAATTCCCTAGAATAATTAATAAAGAACAATATCATTTTTGCATTACAATATAGTACTTAGCTTGTTTATTAAATCCAGCCATATAAAATACATTTTCTGTTTATGTTATAAGTGCTGAATGAGAGGCGTTTCTGCCTGGTGGGGAGCTTAGCTTTCTCTCCAATGGGTGCGAACCTTAGCAGCGAAGGGGGCCCCCGCCCCTCCGATTCCAAACTCCTACTATTTCTACCTGATTTCCCAACAAAAATATGAAAAATCATTTAAATATAAAAAATACCCGCCCCCTGAAGAAAAAAACGTAAGTATTTCATGAAGCTTGCTTTTAGTCTACAACAAAAGTTGTAGAACTTCGCCGCTAGATGCTTTTGGACCTGGATGGATCATATCTGTATTTCCCCCAAAATCCAAAGTTACACTCTGGGTTGCAAGATTTCAGAGACAAAACACAGCATAATCACCCATTGTATTCCACATAAAAACCCTATCTGGAAACTTCCGCACCCAGCAACAATTGACACACTTCCACAGCCACATATTGGTCATCATACAAATGCATTATGGAATAACAAAACAAATATAGATGTTATTACTTTAATGTATCTTTAATGTATCTAGGAATTCTTTTTATTCCATTCCATTTTTTCAACCATTAGAAAAACCTCTTGGGACTGCCATGGGGGCTTTGCACACATTTAAGCTCCGCCTCTAATTTCTGCTGAATCAGTTGGTTAGACAGCTGGACAGCCCAGGACCACATCTTTATCAAGGGTGGAAATAATTTCAGATGACTGTGTATGTACACTACTACTTGACACTTGTCTACACAGGGATCGCAGAGTAAATGTTGATCAAGGATCTGTCCATAAAACCTTATTCATATTAACACATTTTAAAGCTGACCCTTGATCCACACCCACAGTCCATTGAGTCTTTCAATAACAAGCCCCCACAACCAGGAAACCTAGCATTTCACAAAACCTTAGCAATCCAAAAAATATAATTGTTAGAAAAATCTTGAGATCTATTGCCTGCGATGTTGCAGGAACACATATCCCTTTATTTTAATCCAGTACAAGTGACATGTTCTGCAGGAATAATACAAATCCTCCCTAAATCAAACACTTATCTGGATTTCCAGGATCGTTCTAAATCCTACTAGAGTCCTGTTAACTCTTCCAAGCAGGATTACTCCAATCCCACAAGTCTTCCAGGAAGTGTTGCCTTTGTTAAGCAATGCAGTTGAACGGTAACACTTTCAAGAGTTGAGGATCTAACCTTTTCTGTGGAGGGTGTTCTCATGGGTTCAGACTGATAACCCTACCAGCTACTTACCAGGACCATGACTACACCATGGTGCTACAGCTTTTTGTTACCACCACTTCATAGCAAGGTCCAGCAGAAATCTGCAGATCTCCAGCAGTACCTCCAGCTTTGCCTACAACCTACCACAAAAGCTTAAATCGCCTGAAATTCAAGTTAAAAATAAAATTTATATTCAAAAGAACCCAAAACGTACAATCTTGCCTGTAACATTCAGAACAGAATATAAGTGGTTTAAAACATACTATAGTTTATTTCATTTAAATCCCAAAACAGCAAATAAAAAAGCACAGTATTTAAAGAATGACAACATTCCACTCAAAAACCAAACGTCACAATTCCCATCACGTACAGCAGGAGAATACAATAGTCTTACATCCTGCAGTCTATGTTTTATTGCACACCAATTCATACAGACCTGCACAGCCATACATGCTACAATTTAAAGTGCCATCTTAAACCAATCAGATTTATTGTCTGCAGAATATTTGGTTTAACGTACAACTGAAAGCCATATCATTCCCTTACCGAAAATCAGCAGTGATGTGGCATGAACACACACACACAAACAAACACTAAGTATACCCCTCTTCCATAACTACAATAAAAAGCTGCTGCAGCCACCAGTGAGGTGACCCAAGATTAGCAAATGTACACAAACACCAGAGACATTGTTTGTTCTGCAAATAATAATACATTCTGTGATTGGTAAAACAGCCCCAAAACCTGTCAATAAGTGCATAGACTTTCAAAAAGGTGTTTCAGTTATTTTAAAACCGTACAGGTAGATGTATAAGAGTGCTGTGATGTGAATTATGCGCACCAAATTCGAATGCAGACAGAAATACATTTAGTACAGATTATGTGGTTCCTCAATTACCCTACCTAAACTCAGACAAGCAAACCATTTAAAGAACGCTACACATCACATTCTAGGATACGCAACACTTATGGACTTAACGCCAGAAAACCCAAAAGGGGTGTTTTGAAATGATCCTTTGAGAAATAGCCAGACTTGATTACATGTAGTACCAATAAATATGAACCACCAATTGCCAAAATTCTCTCGAGTTTGTAAATTGCCTTAAGCTTTGAGAAACTGTGGCATATGCAGCTTTTGACTAATCACAATGTACATAAAGGTAAAATTTAAAATGTCAGTTTATTATAATTGAGACAAACAATTTTAAAAGCAGAGCAATCACAGAACAATAAAATAGTAATTTATTAACGGAAGCTGCAAAGTCAAGTCGTGTTCTGAGGAGAAGGGTGTAGTTTTAAAGGTTTTCCAGGCTGACAAGAGGTAGGTAGCTTAAAGGCCAGTGGGCCACAAACCTGAGAACCCACACCAATTATCCTTACCCTCAAGAAAACAAAACACAGGCAAATTATAGAGGCCTATGTGGGCAGCCAGAGGTAACCAAGGGTTTGTTCAGTAGGGTCAAACATTCAGAACGAGATTGAAGTAATGCATAAAAAAGGATTGCCATTACATGGACGTTTAGAGTCAGTTTACACAATACATTTGACCTGGAACATTGGACCCGCCTGAACAGTCCTGTGTTGTGCCCAAAAACCCTGTGACGTCCCAGCTAACTCACAGGAGCCAGTCCACATCTTCAGTGTAAGTTCTGAACGGTCTTGTCCAATACAGAAATTGTGTAGTAAGAACCAGCCACGCTTTTGAAGCTTCTGATTGGTTCCAAATAAAATAAAACAATTCAAGTGGCAGAGAGTGTGAGTAAAACAAGTAATTTTCATGATCAACAAATCATATCGGTGTGCGTCGTTCTAACTAAAAAAGTGTTTGTTCACTCATGTCTCCGAAGGAGGTGATTCAAACAAGTCAGAATAGTGCATCTGAACTTAGAATTCCACCCTGAACGTGAATGTTTAGTGTTACAATTCAAGACAAATGTGCAGTGAATTAGTGTTTAGTGATCAGGTAGTGAGGTTGTGCAAAACGGCATGCTCGTGTCTCTTTATATGTACATGTAACCTATAAAAATACTTGTGTGCCTGTGTCCAAATCAATTCAGTGTAGCAAAGTGGTTTTGACCGTTAATTTCACAAACAAATGTGATTAGGTACACGTTTAGTCTTTTTTCAGGGGCGTTCAGCAGAGGGGAGCCTGTGGCTTACACTGGAGAGTGATGACTAACCTCGATGTGCACAGTTATTATTTGACAAATTAAAGCATTCGCTAGAATACCTACTCATCGTGAAAGGCACAGAGGCTTAGATGCAGCTGCAAGCCTCCTCAGGCTTCTCTTGGCTACGTTAAACAGGACTTTTAGTGCTACATAAAAATTAGATTCATTAAAAGAAATAAAATGGCATGACAATTAGCTGAAATGGTGCATAAATATACACACACACAAATCACTACAAAAATATACCTGACTGAAAAACAAAAACACAAAGACAGTTGAGAGAGCAAGCGAGAGCCTCGTGTGTGGAGGGGCCCAAAACCTCACATGTAGGACAGCCGCTTTGCTGTGATGAACTCCTCCAAGTGAACCCTGCCGCTACCCATCAGACCGAAGGCAGGGTACATGGTACCGGAGCAGTCCACCTGCCGCTCGTAAAGGCACCTCATGGTGTCCGCGTCGTAGAAGGAGACCCGGCCCGCATCGTAGTCCAGGCACACGCCGAAGCGCTGGGGCATGGGCAGGACCCGGTCCCCGGCGACAGAGGAGGCTTTCGGGATGAACACCTTGCCCATGCCCACGGAGAGCAGGGTGAAGGGCTGCGAAAGCTCGTAGCACGTGTCCTCGCTGCCACTGTCATGACCACTGTCATGATCGTACCTGGGAACAAGGGAAACGTCCGATTAAATTCTAGCGGAACACTTTTGTCCACCAAAGGACATTACCCAAAGTTGTGTTAAGGTGCAGCTGGTGGCAACATTCAGGGACATAAATCCACACGTTTCAGGTTGACATTTGTTTAATGAACCATAAACTAAGTGGCGAGCATGAAATGGAAGAAAAGGAGCGGTGAGAGTATACCCTAGACATTAACTTACAGTGTAATTTACAGCCCCATCTAGATAGTATATGAATCGATATAGATTCACAGGAGACCGGCAGAGTTATGTGGGTACAATGCAGCCACTCAATTAAGTTTAATTAAGTAATTAAACTAAGCAGAACGAGCTAATGCATTTGTATATTTATTGGTGGCTCACTTTTTCCTTCTTCCGCTCTCTAGATAGTAAACTGCGTAGGAAACAAAACCTTTCCATTTCGTCATCAATTAAATGTTCAAATGCACAGGCTAAACATTTTTGTCTTTGTTACCCAGAAGACCTTTCAGATAAGAGGCGAGGTTTACCTTGGGCTACTCGTATCCCGAGGGTTATGGAACCACTCCAGCAGCTTGGAGTCCGAGGCCACGCCCACCTTGACCAGGTAGGAGTGGGGCTCCACCCGGAAGGCCCAGTAGTGTCTGCCCTGAGAGATGCCCGTGTCACTGATAATGTAGTCCAGGCTCACGTAGCTGCCCGTCTGCACGCGGTCTGCACCCAGCAGAAAGGCCATGCCGGCCAGGCTTTCCACTGAGTCGCGCCTCTTGTTCAGCATCAGGCGCTCGCAGCTGAAGCCACACTTGTCATTGAACAGGAAGCCGAACGCTGCAGGAGTGCGGGAGCAAGGATTCACAAAAAAACAAGTTAGATAGGATTTCCTGTTCTCACTCATCAGCATTTCTCACCAGGGAGAAGGTGGACTGGGTGCCACATGAGGGCACCATTGTAAAGACCTTCAAAGACCCCCCAAAAAAACCAATCTAAAATTAATGTAAAGAATCTGGCCTAATTAATATGCGTGTGAGAGTAAACAAATAACTTATTTCCAATGTTATTATAATTGAATTTCAGGCCACACATGCTCCCTGAAGCTGTATATTAATTAACACCAATGGCCACATTACTGTACACTTACCCAAACAATTATGCCTGCGTATTGAACCATTTTATGGTATGTATGCAATGGGAGACTGGGTGATTTGTATTAGTTCATTAAGGCACTCAAGAGGGCAATATGATTTCACACCCTTAGTCTTTAATTTAGTCATGGTAAAAAAAAGCCAAATTGTAAAAACGGATGGTCACAGAGTAAATAATACAAGTCTATAGCTTTGCCAACTTGATTTAATAGAGGGTGTGTTGTAGCTACCGCAACGTCGGCCCGTTTGCAAACGGTGACCCAGAATTCCACCCTATTACTAACGCACTGCACATCCCAGTGCTACACTGCCCGGTCAGGACACAGGAAGGTGGGTTTTCTTCCCCAGCGGGACCAACAGTGGTTGACTGAAGACTAACAAGGCAGGGACAATAGAAACTAAATCCTAATGAACAGCCATTGTCCTCATGCGGGGGGCCAGCAGGGTAAGGGTTCCTCTATTCAATTAAATAGACTGGAGGAATTAAAGCGATGCCGTGCCTAAGGCCCGTCGCAGATGGCACAAGAAGGTTAACCAGAGAGATTAAGCTTCGAGAAGCTGGAGTGACGCGCTCTTAAGATGCTAACAGATGCACTGTTACTCAGAGCCCCTTCGGACAGCCCCACTACAACGCACCATAAATCTGAAATGGTGCTGGCAACGGCTGGGATTTCGGAAATTGAAAGATCGTATAACCGAATGAATAACCGTCGTACCCGGCTTAATAATTGTCCTCTGAAACCATCCAGCATCTGCCCATTTGTAATCAGTGGATCCGGCTGCTAAATACCCTGACAGACTCGGTAACAGAGGATAGAAAAAAGGCTTAACTTCAGCTCTGAAAACCAACACCAGTGGGATGCCACCTAACACACAACTAATACGACTGGTAATTAAATGAGGAAAATAGCCTTGGAGATCGACGTCCAGCGCAGCCATGTCGGGAGCCTACCTGGGGCAGGGGGTGTGTGGAAGGTCACCTCCGGACTGTAGGGGCTGTACAGGGCGTTGCGACAGCTGCGCACCCTGAACACGTAGAGGCTGTCGGCCTCCAGGTCACACACCACGGCGCTGGAGCCGTACACCTTGTCGGTGAGGCCCCAACGGCTGCCGCCTTCCTCGTCCGGCTCGGCGCCCAGCCTCCGGTACTCCAGCACCTGGTGGTCCGTGGCCAGGGCGTCCTCCGCCACCTGCCAGCACAGCAGGCCCTCGTTGTAGACGCGACTGCGGGACAGGTCAATGATGGGAGGCTCGGGCACTAGGGAGGTGAAAGAGGAGAACCATGAAGTGTCCTGTGGCAGGGAGAGGTGTTGGTTTATAGAACCAGGAACATCCTGATTCGTCTAAAGCAGGGGTGGGAAAACTACGGCCCGAGGGCCAAATGCGGCCCGCGAGGCTGTCCCATCCGTCCCACGGAATGCCCTTTTCTGGCCTCCAAATCAATTATGATTAACAAATCACAAAAACAAATGTGGCCCTCCATTTTATTTCAAAATCCTGATGTGGCCCCCGAGCCAAAATATTTGCCCCCCCCTGCTCTAAAGCCTTCTTCCAGTTGAGAAGACCCACCTCGACAGGTACAACAGACCCGCCCATTGAACAAGCAACCTGCTGCACATCCAAACCCAACTTAGATTGGGATTTGTGGAAGATCCCTTTTAGACAAGACAAAACTATTTGGTAACCAGACCGGCTGCCTTCAGACAAGCATTCTTGATTATTCGTGATCATTTGACCAATTAGACGCGCAATGGAAAAACAACTGATGCGAAAAGGTCTGATGTGATTTGTGGCGCTGTATCAAGAACACTCTTCCACGTTGCCAGAAAAAGCCCTTCCCGGCCCTCCTGCCGCACCACGGAGCTTCCCAACAGACACGGCACCAATCGGCCCAGGCGGCGGGCACCGGTCCGAGAGCACCGCCATCCTCCGAGAAACAGCCCATTGATCAGGCGGTAAACAACAAACACATCTCCTTGTTGCTCACTGGCCAATGACATCACACCACACTGCAGCCGCATTATGGGGGGGGGGGGGGGGGTGAGAACACGAATGGGACACTGTAGACTGCATAATGTAATGAGACCTGCAAGCGGAACACACCGGTTGGTCATCAGCATCTCCGATAACCGACAGTGACTGCACAATTCACAGAGTTTACATCAATATCTCACTGCTGATATGTGCACGTGTGCGGTTCTGTTAAAACCAATACACAATGCGGCTTACCTTTATTAGCCTCACTATTTCCCTGAATCCAACGGTTTCACCAAGTTATTTGCTTTGGGCGGCAATATGAAGTTTTCCGCGTCTAGTGCAGCCTTGTAGCCGACCCAACCCATAAGCACCACCTTGATGAGGGTGGAAGTATGCGTTGTCTTGGAGTGACCATTATGCACCTGCCGCACTTTGTCAGTGCAATTATAGCCAAGCATTACTCCAGAGCGCTTCCTCCACTTAGTGCATCATTAGGATACCTTCCCTTCACTACCATTTAGACTAACCACAAATCAATGGACCTCTTCCTGAAGGATTTCCAGCAACTGTGGTCCAAAAAGAAGAGCTTTTAGTACTCAGGAGATTATTGCATGCGTACACAGCCATCTTCAGCGCATTCCGGAAACATTCACACCCCTTCACTTTATCCATGTTTCATTGAGTTAGACACAATCGTGCCAAAAAACACTGCACCAAAAAAAAAAAATGTATGAACACAAATCCCACATATCAATAAACTAAATATATTACAAATCAAAATGTTTATGGTACATTGTGTAATTTGTTGAGAACAAAATTACGCAACAATCAACGAAAACCAAAATAAGTTTCAGGTCAGGGGAACTTGAGTGCCAGTCAATGGCATCAACACCTTTCTTTATCCAGAAACTGCACACACACTCAGGCAACAAGCCTGGGCATGGTCCTGCAGCAGGAGAAACCCAGAATCCAATAAACCAGCAGAAGGCCTGACAACGGGTCAGAGGAGTTTATCCCTGTACCTTGCAGTCAAGGTTCCATTAAAACAGCCCATTTCCTGGGATCTTCTCCATGCTCTGGAGACTGCACTGGAAGACGCAGCAAACCTATGGATGTGCCATCCTGGAGGAGCAGAACTACTTGTGTAACCTGAATGGGCTGCAGGTAGCGCCTCATGCTCCAGTAGTGACAAGGACAATAGCAAAACTAGAAGAATCAGTCAGGAAGGATAAGGAGTCAGCAACTGTCTCTGGTCACAGCCCTGCCAAACCATTCCCTTTTTAGGGGTTGTCTTGGTTTCCTTTCAAGTGCACCAGTTGTCATTTTAATTTGCACCAAAACAGGTGACATTGATTCACAATCGCTTTTGCTTCTCAACTAGACGGACTGACATCCCATCCCCTGAGTTTAATTGACTTGGTGTTAGGCTGTGATGATTGTGTGTTCCATAGATTTTTTAAGCAGTGCATAAAAAAAGTTACCAAAGTTGACTGCTCTTATCAGTGCAAAAACCAAGCCATGAGGTTGAATTGCCTGCAGAGCTCCGAGACAGTACCCTGTTGTGGCACAGATCTGGGGAAGGGTAGGAAAAGATGTCTGCATAATTGAAGGTCTAAGAAGATGGTGGCCTCTTTAGTTTTAAAATGCAAACAGTTTGGAACGGCACAACACTGTTCCAAGGGCTGTCCACCTGACAATAGTGAGCAAACTGGGCAGAAGGGCCTTCAACAAGGAGACCAAAAACCTGATGATCACTCTGACAGAGCTACAGAGTTCCTGTGTAGAGAAACGAGAACCTTCCAGACAAACAACCATCTCATCACCCATCAGGTCTTTATGGTAGAGTGGCCAGACAGAAGTCACTTCAGTGAAAAGCACACTACAGTCAGCTTGGATTCAGCCAAAAGGCACCTAAAGTCCTCCCAGACCTTGAGAAACACTCACACAATGTGGTAAAAAGTTCTTGCAATGTTGGACAGTCCCTACACTGGTCCAGCACATTTTGGTGTAACGTCAAAAACAACCCTGACATGATCCTAGTGGCGGAGGCACTGCAGTCCTCTGATCCGGTCTAGTTTAACGAGAGGAATGCCGCCCTGCTCCCACTGGGCTAACCAACATGCTAAAAGCACAACAAGACAATAAACTCCCTTCACTTCCTTGTTAGCGTTTCCCCATATTGAGATGTGCATGTCAAATCAGCTCCTACCATTATAATTACATGCAGGCAGCCGATAGCTGACCTTTATCTAACTGGGGTAAAATGACACGACTACACAAGGCAGTAAACCAAAAACAAAACACTGTACAGTCATCCCTAGAATGCTCCCAACACTAAAATCCCTGTGTGTATATCAGGAACGTAACCGGCTTATTTGATTAAAGAGCTTCTGGTTAGCAGCGTGCTACCAGAGATGAACCCAGGCGAAAGTGACCGAGGCTGAGGTAACTCTGTGGTGGATGATGGGGACTCAAGGTGTCAAGAAATGGAGTTAGTTTAACTTCCGCATTTCATTGCGATACAGTCTTCTTACCTCCACCAAAACAGAGCTCTTTCAGCAGGGTCTCTTCTCTAGAAGTGTCCAGCACAAACTCATCAAAGGACGGATCTGCCGCAGGATGGAAGGTCCGCAGGGATTCTGTGGATTTGGTGATCCTGCGGAACACATGCCGGCCATCAAATATACATTTCACAAAATATTAACAAGCTGATGTGATTGGACAAGAGGCCGACATTCTGTTGACTTCAGAAGTCCTACTTGTTACTTTGTACTGTACACTTTACGTCGCCAATACAATAACTGCATTACTAATGCAAATGCATTCAGTGATTAAAGCCACAAAGCTGCTTTTTGCCCAACGGAAATCAATTAGCAGAATTAGCGCTGGAGCAGGACACTGAAAAACTTAAACACGTCCAAGTAGTTGGATGTTGGCCACTCCCGACCCCCCCCCCCCCGCATAAGCTGATTGTTGCCTCAAGAACTGAAATAACAAGGACAAAATCCCTGTTAAAGGACAAGAGCAGTGACAAAGAAAACTGGCCTTTTGCCCTTTCACAATAGAAGCCTAAGTGAGACACCGATTGGTATGGCAACTCGAGCTTTCCGAAGGGACAAGGTATAGTGAGTGGCAGGCAGTCAGGGCTAGGGGAGCCGTTGACCCTGAGATGCAGATTTTGTCAGTCTCGCATTTTCCCCACTACTGTTTGGTAAAAATCAGCACAATTCAACCTGACGTCCATTCAGCACTAGTGATCGCCAGCGTAATCCGCACCTAGGAGAAACTCCACGCAGGAGGCCCACCTGGTGTGCAGCTGTTTAGCCGTCTGAACGAAGCAGGACTGGTCGGTCTCCTTAAGCACCTCCTGGGCGTAGCCAACCAGGCCGCTGTTCTCCAACATGCCCTGGTACTCATCCACCTGGCCCCGGAGCTGCTCCAGGCGCCGTGTCCTCGACTCCTCGATTGAGCGCAGCATCTCAGACTTCCGCTCCAGAAGGGTCTCAAACAACCGTTCAAAGTGCTCGTTGGCTCGTCGCTCCGCCACCTGTCCATTCTCCTGTAGAGGCAGAAGACAGGATTCAGGGCCCACAGGGGATTCAGACCACAACACAACAACAGTGTGGCAGAGATGCACATGATTCAATGCGACTGCGTTCAATTATCATTGCAACGAACGCATAGAAATGCACCACACACAAAGCAGAAGAGGTCATGCACTAAGCCATCCCTTACGAAGTGGAACACATAACTGAGCAATTTCATTACCTTGGACATCACTGTTGACAGAACGTTGCTTTGTTACAGACAACACAGGCTTGTATTTAGTTAATCCTGCTACTTACCTCAGTCTGATTGATCAGAACCTCCAGGTTGGAAATCTGAGTCTTCACTTGGTCCTCCTTACTGATCAAAAAATGGATAGCCTTAGACAGCTTCTCCTGTTGGTATAAAATCAAAACATGCATAAGCCTTTGACAGCTTCTCCTACTGGTATGACAGCATTTGATCCGGTCTCGAGACAACTTTCCCTTGGCGCTTGTCTTGCTCCCAATTTCAAAGCCTGCCCAGCCCAGCCCACTTTCTAAAACCATTCCACTAGGATTTTAAGAGATGGTTTAGTTCACAAAAGGCATGTCATGCTTCACCTTTGTGCGCAAGTCTTTTTGTATAAGAATTTGAAGCGGCAGCTCGAATCAGCTCGCCGACAGACCCGACTTTGCCTTAAATGGATGGTAAATATCCTCTTTAACGTACTAACCGTTTATCGGTAAGATAAATACATGGTGTCTGTACATTTTAGGTTAATTTTGACGTAGTATTAGTTTGAATATCAACAGTACATACAGTTACTGACCGCTAATATCCCAAACTGGCTAGCTAGAACAAATAGTGTATACAGCACAGTATCATTAGCTCACTAGCCTTGCTGAACGATTTGCCATCAGGCCAGTTAGTTTGAAGTTCCACACATCATAGCTAATAGTTGTACAATTAATCTGAATTGGGCCACTAAACGCAGGCTACTTTAGATTGCTCTTGAAAACATTTTCATAAATTCACATCCCTTTCTTTGGCATGGCGTTGTCATTTTGCCGCAGTGCCCAACAGCAAGTGATATCCAAAACCTATTTTACATAATGTCCCCTTGTGTGGATGATCATTGGTCATCCTTGGTCTTAGTCTCAAATTCCATTTGCTTTGGTCTTGGCTAGGTCTCGCTTTAGGTGGTTTCGAACACAGCTCTGCCCCGCATACAGTACCGTAACCAGATATAGCCCAAAGAAGTTCAATAGATATAACATTACTAGATACAAACAATTGCATTAAATATGGATGAGTCGGACCCAGTGCAGAGAGTCCTCTTAGATTACAGCCTCTTTGCTTTCCGCAGCTAACTGACCTCCATTTTGTCCATGGGTGGCAGCCTTCTAGAAGACTCTGCAGATTTAAAGTGTACTTATTACTACAGAGCTGTGGCTATCCCACCAAACTTCCGGAAAAGGAATGCACAAACTTCAAGTTGCGCCCCAAAAAAAGCATCTACTAATACAAAAATGTACGTTTGTCTCTTTGGCCACACACACAATACAACACTCGCATAGGGAAATGGATCCAACACATGCACAACTCAGCACAGGTCAATATTTTATTAGGGGCTGAGAAACCCTCGGTAACTGGATAGACAAACAAGCGTTTTCCAGACGCTGTTCTGCATCAACCAACTCAGTCCAGGATCAGACTGCTGGTTTCATAGGAAATAGCTGAGATTTAAACACTTTCCCTGGAATGTGAGGGAAACGGCTTTGGCAATGAAGCGCATCTGAAACGCAACGCCCTCATGCCCAGACCCCGATGTAGTACCTTGAGGATCTTGTAGGCACTGCTCATCGTTGTCACTTTGTGGTTAGCGTGGGAGCCTCCGAGCTTGCAAAGGTGACAGACTGGACGGCGACACACCTCACAGTACATGTTCACCTTCTCCATCTCATGCTCCGGACACATTAGCACCTGGAAAGACACAAGCAGCACAGACTTAGATTTCTCATCACAAACAAAAATTTAATAAACAACAAAAAAAAATAATAATAGGTAAACACTTATTTGGGAATTTTAATACAGTGGTTTCTGTAAACGTTCAAAAGATTATCAAGTGAGTAAGTGACACTTTCACTACCCACTAACCCGAACCATAACCATCCCATAGACCGATGGAAAACTGGGACTTGCTAAATAAAGTGCAACCAGAAGTTGTTCAATAACAGGTGACATTTTCACTATACCACCTAGTAATTAGTTATGGCTCAATGAATCACCGAAACACAGCCACACAAAGGCAGAGGAGACCTGTAGTTGGTCCGACACTAACCGGGGTGGCAACACCGAACACGGGTTGAGATAAACGCCGTCTACCTTGGGCCTGAAGTTCATGGTGGGTCCCACGTACTCGTGTTGGGCTTTGGGAGTGCCCCAGGGGTGGTGGAACTTGAAACATTCGTTGCAGTAGCTGGCCTTGCAGTCCATGCAGCTCTTGGTGGCCTCCTGCTGCGGCGGCTTGCACACGTTGCACATGATGGCCACGGCAGCGCGGGCAGCCTGGCGATAGCGCTCCACGATGCTCTCCAGGGTGAAGTTCCGGAAGAGCATGCTCATGCCCCGCTCGCCCAGGTCCACGTCGTGCTGGCAGCCCGGGCACGGGAAGGTGGTGACCCGAGGGGTCACAGAGCCACGCCGCCACCCCGGCGAGGAGATGGAGCCTGATGCAAGAGAAAGGCTGTTCAAAGGGCTAAACGCATCAAGGAAGGGGGCGGGGTCTGCAGACAGAGACACACACACACAGGCAAACACACAGGGTCCATTTCCTACAGAAATGAAGATCCTAAGTAGATTGACCCGCAAGGTGTAATTTCACAACAATGGATCAAACCAGAGCATGTTTTTACAATGACCTGGACACAAACAGATTCAAAGAAAATCTAAATGACTTCCGGGGTGGTGGGGAACTGAAAGCACTGAAATGCCAACTCAAATCAAATAAAGGACTGGCTGCAAATACCTGCAGAGGAATTTTTTTGGAAACCATTGGTCCAGCTCAAAGTATCATAACACTCAAACACTGACACCTTAAAAAGCATTATCATCTAGGAAGGCTAAACACTCATAAAATGGTATTAAAACATGAGTATGGACATTCATGAACCGACAGATGCAAGCAGTAGGGATGTCTTCACAGAGCACGAAATGCAGAAAAACTGGAAGATGTGAAGCACAGATAAACAAGAACACAATGCACGTTACCGAGCACCAACATCACACAGAGGGATGGTGAGCACAGAGCAAGCATGAGGAAAGACATGCTGTCAACTTGTGGCAGATGTTTGTGTGGGTGACAGCATGAGAGCGATTACAAAGCAGCAGTGGTTGAGCAGGCTGGGCATTACGGATGTCAAGCCAAAGGCTCTCGTGACGGCGTATGAAGAGATGGGGGGGCCCGAGGTGTCCCGGCCCGGAGGCAATGACGAAGGATTATAGTAAGGACGGGGTACTTGGACGGGTTAGAACGGCCGGGGGGGGGGGGGGGGGGGGGGG